>LUCH01006393.1:0-30607 GCA_013368495.1 Paragonimus heterotremus
CCTTGAGGCCGGTGCATTTAGCGTGGTACCAGAGCAGACATGTCTGGCACTGCACACCGTTTTGAACAGTCTTGCGACAGGCGAAACGGCCACATACATTAGATATTTCTTAACCACCGATACTGATGGGTCTCGCGCGTGTCATTGTGAAGTAAAACGCAAGTGATAACGTTATATAAAACAAAACGGTAGGCAAACGGAGCAGAGTATAAAGCTAGTGAATAGTGGAACTGAACAGATATTTGCGCAGATATCAATCGGCAAATATGTACGTTAAACGGTACAATATAAACAGTATATATAGATAGTATGTTATTCGCTAACGAATAACTGTAATCGTAAGTAAATTTATGATGCACAAAGCACCAAAAGAACAAAAATATGAGTAGGCAATGACAGCGAGGAAAATTTGAACCAAATTTCGAGTTACCCGCGGTTGGCGCGTGCAAATCAAACCAATGAAGTTCAGTTCAGTTCATTGATAGAAGGCAGCAGTCGCTGACTGTGTTAGCCTCTTCAATGAGCGTCTCGACCCCAGAGTAAGCAGGGTTAACTATCCTCTTTCTTCCAGTTCATAGGAGGTGGCGACTACCAGCCTGGTAGTCCAGTTTCATGCGATGGTATGCAACAGCTTCTTGCATTTCGATTATGAGGATCCCTTATCAAGCTTCGTCTGCCTGACACCCGTAACCTATAAAAACAGTGTCACGCTTGTGTTTAAGGACAAGGGACGAGAAGACCAGAAAACAACTTGCGTGCATATTCGTTAACAAAATGGAAACAACCGTACTGAGATGATCGAACATACGTACACATCCGTACACACACAATTTGAAACAATCAGTAATATGTATGTGGTACTTCAGCTATACTTTACACTCATATACAAGTGCGACAGTTCTGTGACATTAGTTGTGCATTACTAAAATAGGCAATACTATGCCTCCTGCACACTAAAAAGAGGGTTTGCAGACTGCGTACTCACATGACAGCTTACTGTCGTTGTGGGCAGAAGAGAACTAAGTTAAGAACAGGGGACCTGTTTAAGGATAGCTCAATCTATTTGAAACCCCCGATTACTCAATGGTGACACGAGAACCCGCTAATACAAATATAGTCTGACGTAAATTTCTCAGTAGTGGATGAAAACTGGCTATATCATCGGACAATCTCGTAACGAAACCGCTATAACCGCACACATGATGTCGAAAAGGACGCTTTCCTTGAAGCCCGTTCGATGTCGGTTACCACTGATTTGACTGATATTTTCCGGCAATATTTTGCTCCAGGTACAAACCCAACACCTTTCGAACCACTCAACCTGTTTGAAGTTGAATTCCGTCAATTTCAGCGGGTCACAGGAGCGTGCTATTGTATAAGCACCACGACATCAAACGAGAGCGGGATAAGCCAACTAGTTTTCATATGCGCCAGAAGGAGTCAGCCACTATGTCCCAACGACGGTGTTCACACAAATCCGCTTGGACAAACGCGATGCCAGTCGTGCGTGAACGTCAGCAGGTGCTCCGAGGGATTTTACCTGGTGACCAGAGCGGACGCTACACATAATCACCCGGTGTGCGTCATCGCTTTTCAAATGGAGCCCTGTCGCTAACGTCTGAGCGAAGAGGAGAATGGGGAAACACTGCTGCGGTTAATGTCGGGTGCGAGCTGATTCACACTGTGCAAATGTGCACGAAGTATGTTCAGTAAGAACACGTCCATTAGGCCCAAGGAAGTTGTTCGTTATGCCTCTTAGGACTTGCCAGTAAACTCTCCAACTCATGGCACGCCCGCCGTGTTCTGGGTGTTATAAAACGAGTTTCCCAGCTTTTAGTCATGACTTCCGAACAACGAACTATGTACCAGCGCTACCCCGAATTGATGGAGATAGACTCCACGCACCGACGCTGTTCGGACAGGTACCACCTGTCCTTCCATGTTGTGACTGACGCTTTGAGGAAGGGACTGTCGATCTGCTTCGGATGACCAGCGAACGAAAGGACCGAAGCCATTGCTCAGTTCCCCCTTATTCTCATTCAATATGCAGGGCCAATGAACATTGGGACGATGATCATGGACAACAGCGCCGCCATCCAGGAAGCGATTATTCAGAAACTGTCGCTAGCATGGCAGTTATCGTGCCGAGTGCACCTTCCGAAGAACGTCAACCAACGGGTGAGTCTAATCTTATTCACTTTAACCATTTTATCAGCTTCCCCATCTCACTGCTCCCCAACATGGATCGCGGCACAAGCTCGACCCCCTTGCGAGGATGACTTGACAGTATGGACACAAGAATAACGCGTGCACACGCAATGTACGACTAAATAAAACACTACTTCAAACACGCCTGTTGTTGAGAAGCGATTACCTGTCATGACAAAGCCGGCTTCGGTTACTGGTGCTTACCTGTTCTACTACTCCAGTTTTGCGCGTTTCTCGGGCTTGACAGGGTTAGTTTATTTCGTTTTACATTACGGAATATGCGTCTGTGAACGATGACAGTGCAATAAGTACCATCATCACACACATTTTGTGGAGAACGAATGCGTAGTATGGCGCGAGATTTACCGGCTGGCACGATTACGTTGTTCGAGTTCAATTTGGTGTAAGTAGCTTAATGGATGAAACGCACTAGGTGCGACTATTATTACGAATTTTTGAGTTGGCACAACTTGAATGAGTCCGTGTAAACCGTTGATGACGGTGGTAACGGGTTAGAATGTACTCGAATCAAAACCGATAACAGTTGACCTAACCCATCTTGTACTGTCAGTATAATTCGATTTAGTCGGATTAAACTAGCGACAGTGCCTTTACGCGGTCCAGCTGTCGAGGCTGTAATCGGTAGCATTTGGCTAACGTTTTGCTGTCTAGTGCTAACATGACTTGGCCTAACCGAAGTGGAACAGGGCTTTGAGGAGGAACACATCGCCGTTTCGGTCTATGCTTCATTCTGCCCAGCCCCATTTCCACATGCACATCTTTCGCGGTTTCAGGTTTGTATGAGACTTTGTTTTGTCTTCGCGTCAATTATTGTCAGTTCGAACCTGTCGCCTTCCCAAATATAGGCTAGTCCAGGGTATTCAGCGTGCACACTCCTTGGGCTCGATTAACCCTTCTGTGGAACTATGTCGGCTTACTGATCCACAACTTTGGTCAACGGTTAAAGGGAGCAAATTTGCGTTTCATTCTTGTTGCCCCTTTCATGTATACCATTCATGTGAATCATTCGAATTTCCCATCCGCGAGCGTCTCTTTGTGAACCCTCATGGGTTCATAAAATTTGCTTATCGTTTACTTCATTTGACCCGTGTCATCGGACGAGGTACATGTGACCCACTTCATGCGTCCATACTGTAATCAGGATATGCGAAAACAAATTGTTCGTTAAGTTCAACTGAGTACTCTGGCATCTTCATTTCACAACACCCGTTTACCCCGAGGCAGCCCCTGCTGTCAATGGGTATGTCACGGATGTTTGCTGTTCGGAACATACACATCCCACCCTTCCTACAACAACCCTTCAGACGCATAATCGGAACGCCGCCACATTATCAGCCTTCTCACTGAACGTTAAGCCGGCATCCACATCAGAATATGATTCTCATTATTGCAATAACGTGACACCCTGTCAATATTTGTTCAAGTATCTCCACTGCCACTTTATAAGTTTAGTCTGATTGCTTGGTACGTTTGCCCACATGTGCGTGTATAGGTCGGCTATCTCAGACGTCTACCGTATTTGCTACTCCGGACTGTCCACACACGGCCGTGACAGCTTTCGGACTCAGTCACGCGGCGCAGCAAGCGGGGGTCCAACCACACGACAAACGCTATCCACGTGAGATGCGGTATGTGAACACCGTTATCTCGCGTACTGCCTGGGCCTATTGTTTTCCCGCAGCTGTCGTTTGTCAGTAAGTTCTTGCTTTCATTCTTGCAGTGGTGCATGTTCATATGAGGATACTCACCTTGTTGTTTTTGGTCCATGAGGCCTGTTCATCTCAATTCTGCTTTTAAAATGGTTCGATCTATCCGTAGTTCGTGGCTCTCAATGACCCAGTTAAACTCATTCTAATGTCACGAACCACGAAACTTATAACAGTGGCCGACCGATAACAGTTTGTAACACAGGGCACACTCAAGTACGAATCCGTGTCTACCAGTTCCAGTGGTCTGGTTGTATTCGCTGCCAAAGACATGCCAATACACCTGGAGTTTGTGTCAGTATAGGTCGCACATTTTTGGAGGTAAGAATGGGTGTCTGCCTTGTTAATCTCCTGTTTACACTCAGATGTGTACAGTGGTAACGTGGGACAGGAAAAATAGTGACGTTCCGGGAGTAGCGAACAAACTCACACTATGGGTGAAATGTGGTTTGGCAGGCGGTCTGTTTTCAACCTTTCATTATCGGGTCAATCGCCTGACGACTTAGGTGACGGTAGCCATCAGTCAAACAACACGACTGTCCAATTGTCACATTTGACACTTCAAATTGTCATATGATTACGCCAAGCAGTTTGGTGTGGAACGGTGGTTAGGCGTGAATTGCTGAAGGAGAGTGGATCACGTAATTTGTTGTGTCCGAATCCATTCGTCCTAACTGTGTAACCGATTGCGCAGTTGTGCCACCAGGTCTTTTGATTGCTTTACTCATTTTATTGTTCACAAACTCACCACTGTTGCCTGACGCGGCCTGACAACCCAGAGGTCAATTTAGGTATCTAGTTGCTTGACGTGATGGTGTGTCAAGTTGGTTTTGTATCCGTTTACTGTACACCTGTGACGTTCAGGGACCGGAATGTAACCGGCCCGATGGTAAGTAGCCGAAAGCTGACTGCTCCTGTTACAACCTCCTATTTCTGAAAGACTCACTCAATCGGTTTGAAACGTTGGAAAGCAATTTGTTTCTAATGTCAACATCTGTCTGTCTATTGTCTGAGGTGAGCGATTTTCAGTTTAGTTTAGGAGCGCACATAGGATGCAGTTAAGTTTGGTAAAACGTAATAGACGACAATGTATCATAACTACACCGGTTATTCACCATGTACGTCGTTACACACCAGCGTAAGCAGCCGGATTGTTGTACAGCTGGTGCTTAGCTCTCATAGCGTTCATCCATTTCTCGAGAGCTACTGGTGCTATCGTTTGTTAGACGTGGTCACTAGATAGTTTGTCAAGCGATTGATGGCTATCTGTTACTAACGCTGATCGTGAATTGACAGCGAGCATGTCATTGAAGTACCGCCTCTGTTGTATTATCATACTTGCACATGAATACGGTGGACAAGGCGACTGGACTTCACTCTCACGAAATATCAAGCCAAATTGAACTTGTGACTTGACCTAAACGAACCGGGTTTAACACGAAACAAGATGCATTTGCAACATTCACGGATGAAGTAAAGTGCTCGTCGTCGGTCAGAGCCTTTGTTCCCGGTCTCCGTTTACCTAAACCATTCACCTGCCTTCGCCAGCCATACCGATAGACCTGCTGGAACTGTGCACATTCGGTTTACGTTCGTCCGTTGTTTTTGTAGGCATTAGAACGCGAGAGTGTCTTGGACAAGTACATTCACTGTTACTACGGTTTTCCGCTCAACGTCAATACGCCTTTTGCCCTGATCTGCAGCCTCTGCCCATCCAGTCCACTTGTGCTACAGCCGTACTAGACTGACTTCAAGTAATGAATGTTCAGCTCAATGCCGACCTTTCGCCTCGGGATGCGTGGAGTCTGGAAGAATGAATGTGGAATTGTACATCGTTGTCCATATGAAGTTGTGCTCCAAGCAATCAGCATCCGTAGTCATTACTTGAGTGGGTTTCACCGGAATAAGCCAGCTTTTTAGCAGATGAGCCCAGTTTTGGTGGTCGGGTGTAGACACGTGGCACATCCGTTGTGAATCTGAGGTTCGTGAGTTGAAAGCAAGCGTAGTCGCATTTATCTGTACTTTAATGCTTGTATAGGTTGTGAGTACCAATCTGTCAGGTTACTAAAAATGTTGGGAACAGAACGTGACACGACTTGGTATCTGTGCTCGACAATCGTCTCACTTAGGTTTCCTTGCTGCAGATTTGAGTGAGCAGATACAGAAAAGTTTGTTACCTGGATCGTTACAATTGTTGCTAAATGTTTTGCTTACTTCTTTTGTCGCATTCAACTTGTAAGGCATCACGAATGAGCGCCATTCACCATCGACCCTTAATCTCTTTTAGTTCCCTCATCTTCATACAATCATTATGCGTCTCCATCCAGCCACGTGAAGCAAACGTAACTTACAACTTCGTCTTTTCACGCATTCACTTGGTCGTTTATGTTCGTCTTCAATTAAGCATAAACGCGCAGTAGGCTGCTAAGTCTTCACTTGCTCTCGCTCCTGATTTACTAGAATTGCAGAGAGCGATAGGTCAACTTCGCAACGGGAAGGCTGAAGGTGAAGATAGATTCCCAGGAGGAATCCTGAAGAATAGTAGGCTGGCAATGGAACGTGAACTGCTCCGACCGATTCACTCCATCTGGGAGTAGGTGGTGATGCCACAAGGTGCTATGATAGTACCTCCGTTTAATGGAAAGGGTAACAAGCAGTGACCCGACAGCTTTCGGGGCACCGGTCTGCTAAACCGCTAAGTAAGGGTGCTTACCTGGCTTCCTGTGAACTGGATGGATACGGGTGTCATAGAGGCCAATGATCCTGAGGACCAGTGTGGAGGCTGGGCAGATCGGAGTATGATCGACCTAATGTCCTTTGCTCTACAGCTTCAGTATGATAAGATTGTTGCACATGAGCATGAGGGCGAAGGTGCAGTCATGTGGATCTACCTCTTATTTTGATTCTATCACTGATTTGAAGCAGAGGTGTGTTCTGGCTCCATCCCTCTTTAGTTTAAATTTCACTGCCATGCTGATAGTTGATTTCCAGGAACCTAGAGAGGAGGGCGTCGAGGAGTAGTACCCGACGGGTGGGCGCCTATTGAATATCGACGTTTCGGCGCCCAAACCTGGTTACATGCCTCACTGGTGCGGATGCTTCTGTTCGCAGATGAGAGCGCGCTGTTCGCACACAGCGAAGACAAACCACGGCGACTGGTTGCGGCTTTCGCTGCCGCGGCATCCAAGTTTGGACTTGGATATCAACACTGATAAGGCATTTTCTCTCTTCCAACGTTCTCCGGGTGAAGGTGCTATCGGTGCACCCTCGCCTCAAATCCGTGTTAATGGAGATGTTGTCAGCAGCTACACGGATTTCTGCCACTTGGATGGCAATCTGTCTGCCGATCTGTCCGTGGACCGCGAGGTGAGAGCTCGTGTGGCAAAAGCTACTACTGCTTTCGGACGTCCTGAAAGACATACTTGGAAGAACCACAGCCGGAAGCGGAGCACTAAGTTTTTGTTTACCGCTCAATGGTGCTGTCTATACTGCTGTACGGCAGAGAAACGTGGACATTATATCAGCGGCACGTGCATTATTTGGGCCACTTTTATTTGCAATGTCTAGGACGCATCTTGGTTATTCGGTGTTCGGACACGGCCCCGAACACTGAGGTACTGCGGCGAGCGGACATGAACGGGATGGAAACTCTGCTGATGTTGAATCAGCTTCGTTGGCTAGGTTACGTCACCCGGACGGACGGTGACCGTATCCTGAAGCAGCTGCACTATGGACAACTGAGTTCACGTAAGCGAAGTCTTGGTGAGCAAAAATGGAGATACCAGAATGCTGTGCAGGGAAGTCTTTCACGTTGTAAAATTGATTTTAGATGTTGGGAAGATTTAGCGTTGAACCGGACTGCTTGGAGGAATACAATTCGGACGGGCGTCCGCGAGTTCAGCGAGCAGTCACTGTGCGGCCGAGAACGAAAGTGCGCGGTACGCAAGGGAACCATCTGTCTCATAGATCGTGGTGGCATGACTATGTGGCGTTGCGATGTGTGTAGCCGCGAATGCGCTGGCAATTTGGGATTAGTGGGTTACCAGCGTGCTCATAGTGCACCGTAGGCGAAGAGACAACGAGTACGTTGGGCTCAGGTAGGCCATATCCGCATATCCATTCTATTTTTTAATGGTTATACTGACCATGACCATGGTCGATTTGTAACTAATCCGCTCTTCGTTTCGGAAACTTGGGTATCTGCGGTCTTCTACCCGTTCTTTTCTTAAACTTCGTTGATGTATCGAAGGATGAATCGTCTGCCTGATCTTCTCCTAGTATAACTTTGAGTTTTGTTTTTCGAATTTATCCCTTCTAGAATGCACTACCATGCACTGGTATACCAAAATGCCACTTGTATGACCTTTTACATATCTTTCTCCTCCGTTTAGATCTTGTCATTGCAGCATCTCTCTGCTTACTTTCCCAGAGATAAGTGTTTCCCTTTCCTGCTATCCATTCAATTGGCTAACCAGCTTCGGCCAGCCGGATGCCAAGGCCGCACTCACACACCTACTGGTCTTATTCCTTTGGGTTTACATAGGATACGTGGTGTGTGAATGGAACCGCAAGTGGTGCGGACTAATTCGTTTCGGATGCCGCCAACCATAGACGCGCATGGTTCTTCTACGAACTTCTCGTGTGATGAATTACCTTTCACCGCTTTGTCGAGCGGTCGCATCCAGGTTCACGACGGTTGAGTATTAGGCGTTGAACGTCAACAGACCCATGCTTGAGGATCTAACACTTCTACCCAAATAACTGTCTCAGGTAGAAAGTGACGGACATTAATAACGGTCGATAGAAGTCTTATATTTCACAAAATAATCTTGAAACATTGCAGCAGCCAGCGCGGTGTTCAGCAGCAACCAAGTAAACAGGTCCATGTAGGATGCTCAGACAGAATCTTCTGGATACTTGGCAATCACTGCTGTCCACCATTTACTAATGAATTTTGCTGAGCACTGAGTGGGGATACGCCTCTGCTAAATCCAATGATTCAGTCGGGCTTATTCGCACTCTATCAACCGCCAACAACTTACCCGCAGTGAAACCAAGTCAGGCAGCGAAGATCTGACCAGTAGGTCTGCGGTGGAACGTTAGTGCCATACCCCAAGTATCCTTAGAGTCCGAACAGCGTGTGTCGAATCTATATCGGTCGTGGTGTCACTCGTTAAATTGGTTCACATTGCTTCGCTAGGCAGACTGATCAAATAACCGAAAGAGAGCAAATTATGAGATATTAACGAATCGCGCTGACTAACTCAAACGAATAACGATCAGTCCGATCCCGCAAGCTCGCATTGATTATGAGCCTCATTACGACCAATGCACACGCTTTTAATGAGAGAACACCTACAATATGCATGTTGTAATCCTATTTGTCAATATGATTTCAATATATTCACAGTTGTTCCTCAACGTTTCGTGTTCTTCCTGGAAATGTATCGTAAAACGAGCATTAACACAAACGCCGTGAACGCGCGGCTTTCATACCGGAACCCCGTTGGCCTGGTGTACGCACTCGTTTCGCCGTCACGCCAAGATGAGGATGGGGTTGGAATTATGCGACGAGCCTGCGGAATAGAAGAATATACCGGGTATACGAGGGTCAGGTCACGTGTTTTACGTCACGCCTAGCGTTGAACGGGTAGACCTCTCACAGTGATGCTGGCAGCGTGTGCAGAGCAAACACCCCGCAAAAATGGAGACGTTTGCGCACTCCTAGTGGTACCATTAAAGGCAATGCTCGCATCGATTTCAGTTGCCCATGCTTTGACCTTCGGATGGAGATACGTACCTTCCACATTCGCCGCAAACGTCCCCGTACGACTCCATGTGGTCAGTTTCCTCATCGTAGGCTTGCTGCGTCATTTGGAGTTGTCTGGTGCTGGGTCCTGGTTGTGTGTCGTCGAGACCTGTCGTGATTTGGCGCGGCCAATTCGGCAGTGGTGGGCGGGGAAATAAGAAGCCTCCCTCGACGGATGTTGGAGAGATTGGTGTTGTTTCCTCGGGCTGGTCGATCGATGTTGAAAAAGGATCGGCTGTGTCACCCGCCAAATTGATGGCTTTAATTTGGCCGCTGGTTGTACAAGCGTCCAGATCGACCATGAACGCCGGCGTTTCCTCATATATAGGGAAGTAAGGTGGCAATGGATTTCTTCGTCATGTCTGAACAAGTCGCCTCATGTCCAGTATAAATAGGTTGAACTTTAGGCGGGAGAATTTCCTTGATGCCAGCAAGCCGAGTTCGTTGAACCCCGACAGTCCCAATGGTCCCGCATGGGTTCCGCGTGTTGTTTCGAATGAGGAAGCCGATGTATGATTGATTACGTCGAATTAGCGAGTCCACCTTAAGGTAATTAGAAAATTGTCTGATTTAACATGAGCAATGATAAAGGGGATCATTACCATAAATCACTTACTCCTTATTGTCTACTCGATAGCATGGGAAGAAATGCACAGGGAATATATTGTACACTGAAGCGTTTTCGACTGTCTTGTTCAACGTTTGTTTGCTGTTGTCATACGATATAATGGTGAGTGTGCCCGTTTGTCATTTAAGACTGTGCAGTCTTCATTCGCTTGATTACAACGAACAATCTTTTTCCAGGTTTAAGTTGATTACTAAGATCTCTCAGATGAGAACCGAATTCTTTGGTTGTAAGGTTTCTGTCTGTTGTAAATACCTTTCCGGGGGTTTCAGCAGTATCTCTCAGCAAACTGGCTCAGTTCACAAGTAAGCCTTAAGCTCGAAGTGTGTTTTCTGATAGTTGTTTCTCTTTAATTTTTGTGCGCGTTCGCAACAGAAACGAACGAGAGTCAAAACGGCAGCAAACGGCACAATTCCAGTTTCATTGGAAAAGAAGAAGGTCGTTGATTCTTGCCCACATCAGAACCAACAAAGGCGACTATCGCCTAAAAGCGGACAAACGATAACGCACAAAACCCACCGGAGTGCAGATGTTGAGTGACTGATTTGTTCTTTGGAATGCAGTCGCGTTCATTTCAAGCAAACGAACAATTACCGTCTGTCAGCAATAACACAGAAATCAGTTAGTATCAATGGAACTACTACATTTTCTTATGTCGTTGCATTAGCATTCACTGTGGTATTACATCTGACAACTTACTCTCCTTAGTCAGTCGGACCTGGAATCATTTTCTGCCGACAATAAATTTTTAACTCGTACGCTTCGTGCTAGTTTGTGTGTACTATCTTGTAGGCCGTGTACATCCGCTTCGTCAGTCTGTTGGTTTTATCCGCTCTTTTCGTTGCGTACAGTCAAAAACCTATTTACCATAAGCTTCTCGGAGAATCGGCC
Organism: Paragonimus heterotremus; assembly: GCA_013368495.1. Taxonomy (NCBI): domain Eukaryota; kingdom Metazoa; phylum Platyhelminthes; class Trematoda; order Plagiorchiida; family Troglotrematidae; genus Paragonimus; species Paragonimus heterotremus. The sequence continues at coordinate 11,261 of LUCH01006393.1, forward strand.
TAACGTTTGACGAGCAGCTTCGTGGGCAATTTATATGCCGCTGACGGTACACTTCTTGAATTTTCTGTATAACTGCTTCATGTTATCATAGCAATAGATTGTTGTGCGCGATAAACCTCTTGCTCAAGAATTAATGGAATAATCCATGGAGTCTAGTAAACAGACGTATCACTGCACTGGAGCCAGATACCGGAGCCTTCTGTGGTTTCCCAGGAATATTCTGTAGAGCACACATCACTTAGAATCCGCGCATACAGAACCAAGTGCCACAGTATTGCAGGGAAAACGGTATATCAGGCGTAACACAATAATTATGTCAATCCATTAGGGTGGTATGCAGTGAACCAGTGCCCTTCTCGGTGCTGTTTACATCACCAGTGATTTCAGTTGGAAAATCATAAACGCGCAAATTCCGTAAATTAAAACTAACCGTCATACATCCAGTAAGACACAGCTGCCAGCTACTCCACATCCAGTACGTTCACGTGTATACTCCTAAACTACATTTCATTGAGCCCATTCATCTACGAAATGCTGGAAACACACGATACCTGCGCATATCACCGAAAAAATGACAGTGCACTCACCATTTTTTTCAAATGCCAGGCGTTCTGTACACCATTAACAATCTGTCGGCGTCCTCGCGTGTGTACATTCCTACTGGACGGCGTGCGTTATGGTAGCTTTGCCTAGTGAGGAGTTATAGAAGTCGGCCTTTATCCGGAATTATCGCTCGGTGTTCTTAACGGAACTACCTGGTTTCCTTTCTGAGATTTAACATTCAGAAACTGCTTTAGAACCTCGAATCACCGCCTTGATTTCCAGAACTTCTGCAAGCGTATGTTACAAAACTGGATCAAAAAGTGCTATTTCCATTCTTAAAATGATATAAGTGAAAATCAGACCAACCACACTGTTGGTAATGAATAAGCCAACAGCGAACAGGGACGACATTAACGCTAGTAATACAATGGTGGAACCCAAAAATTATCGTGGAGAATTTAAGCGTACACTTCTCCACTTTTTAAAGAGGTGTTGCCAATGTTGACGAACCACGTTGCTTGCATTTTGAGGAAGGACCAATGAAGATTCGATGCAGCCCAGTTTGAGCACGTATAATCGAATGGCAGTGACACCGCCTACTGAGGGAAGGTCTGCTGTATGAGAGCAGTCTGCGACTTCATCCCTTACATGGAGCTTAGCCAAAGCAGTATTCAGCTATTCGGCGATTGACACACGGCTCGAAGCAGAAGGTGAAGGGTCATAATGCAGTCGACTTCTTCTACTCGCAAGCAGACGTTTATCGACCTAGAAAGCAATGATCGGAAACAGGGTGTAGCACCGATTTTCAGGATTACAGCAAAAACCAAGAGCGGATTTACATCAACCGCACAAGGGGTTTTCAGGCGGATAAGAATCAAGCATTGGCTTAGAGCGACGTATGGAAAGAAGGCTATTCCGCAGGTCGACAACAATATCAGAAAGGGACCACCGCATAAGGAAGGTCCGAGGACGAAACTCGAAAAGCTTCCTGTTTTGTCCTCGCCGACCGTCATGATCCGCTATGGTAAGTGACTGTTCAACGAGATCTACTCCGGAAAGGATTTGTGTGAAAAATAAATCACCGCGGGATCGTCGAACTTTAAGTGGGGTGGGCCAAGAATTTCAAGTCGGGACTCGTACGCGACATGTTTTAGGCCTGTGGCTAGTTCGTTAGTAACGCTCTGGACACGCTCGACAGCTAATATAATAATAATATAATACACGGCCTGATTAGCTTAGTAAGGGAGCAGTCCTATATGAACCACTTAAAACGGTTGAAGCGTTTTCTTATCTGTGCAAGGGAAGGTGCGCTCAATCATCTTAAGATCGGCGATCATTTTTGCCACGTGGTGATACGCGGAAGATAAGTTAGACGACAGCCAGATGCCAAAATCTTTCTTCAGAACGATTTTCATGATATCTACTATGCCGAGTGCACTATGAATCACGAAGGTATTGCCAGAGTTTCCACTGAGTGACATATGTGCGCACTTACCGTCATTCAGTGAGAGACTTCATTCGTCCAACTAGTGCTGAATCACGTCAAGATCAATGTGTTGTACACTGAGATTAGCGGTATTCTAGATTTTTGGGTCATCGGTGTATAGCGGGACGTTGCAGGAAATGTTCTTCGGAAGGACTTCGACGTAGATAAGAAACAACAGAGAACTTAGAACTGTCGTTGAAGAACTCTCGTAAAAATGGTATAGGAGGAAGAAGTACCTTATCCGGTTTTAACTCTGAAAGTTCCATTACCAAGAAAAGAAGCAATCCAGCGGACAACCTTTCCTTGGATACCATAGGCTTCCAGTCTGTGCTTCAGGGAGCCATGTGGAACACGGTCAAAAGCTTTGGCAACGTCAAAGATGATGGCATCTGAGATGAGGCCATTGTTTTTGGTTTCCGCCAAACTATCCATGAAGATACTATATTCGTTATGCATGACCAAACGGTAGCTATGAAGAACGGAAGAAGAAAGTTGGTTTGATGAGAAGTGATTCAGGATGGCACGCCTTAATAGGCGCTCCATTGCCTCGCACAAAATACCGGCAAGGCTGATTGGCAGATAGTTAGTTGGAGAATGCAGGTCGCCGGCTTGAAATATGGGCGTGACCGTGGTCCTCTTCCATCCACTGGAGGAATGCCAGTCTGGACTGTCTGATCAAACAGCCTATGAAGGAGTCCTGTCTGACTAGCAGCTGCTTCTTTGAGAATTCTGAGAGGCTTCTTGCCAGGACTCGCTGCATTGCATGAATAAGACTTTTGTAGACTGTCTTCAGCATCTTACAGAGAAACCTCACCGGGAAACAAGCGGTTGACGGAAGTTTTGCAGAGGTGGGTTATGGTGTCAATTTGCCGGCGCGACGTCGTAGATTGCCGAGTAGTATACCTTGAATAACCTGGTCACGACTAGGACGTTAGGTGGAGTCTCTCTGTGAGAAGGTCGTGAAGAAAAAGCCCAGGGATTGTATTTTCTTAACCGTTGCATATGCCAAAATAAGACGCTTTTCCCGCAGGCTCTTCTCCTGCACGATAGATTTCTAGCCCAAGCCCACTTCGAACAATGTGGAACGCGCTTAGGTCAACCGAGTTACCCGCATGTTTATGTTTCGCGAATAAATGAGAACGTTCATCAAGGGACGACATATTCTGCGCAGAAGAGGTAGTCGGTAAGAGAGTGTGCACAGTTTGTGCGGTGAAAATAATTCGTCCAACTTCTGAACCGTGTTACAAGAAGCGCAGTGATTCTGGTCCAGGAGGTCACAATCAAGAAGGAGTAAACCTAGGCAGCTTCTCAAGTCGGTAAACTCAGCCTAACTAAAATGTCGAAGTATGGAGGTTTTGCTGGTTGTTGTAGCCAGTATCATAGAAGATCGAGATGGGCACATGGTGGTCACTGTGTTCAAGTGGTGCTCTGATGATCACTCTGTTTACCAGGTGTCTTTCATTAGTGGTGTCTAGATCGAGCGGGGAGGAAAACTGATCAAGGAGGAGCGTAGACATACTGCCCGTCCTCTCCACTGCATCAGCGACGATAAGGAAATCGAGAATCCGTTTTCACTGCCATGATGAGAAATTGATGTTCAGTTTATCTTGGGTGCATTATAGCCACCCATAATAAGCAGATAAGTAGATACTAGCCCTTCATTCGATTCTGTGAATGAGGAGGGTGGTGGGGTGGGGCTCAATCTCTACTGTCAAATTGTTTTGACGGCCCACTTTTGAAACTACAGGAGTGAAATCATTGATTGTGCATACGTCAGCGACCCCACGGGACGCTTGGCCCGCAGTCTTGCTGGCGCAGCTTGTGATCTGTGCTTCTCTGGCAAGTTCCATCCTCTGAGGGAGTGTTCGGGAGTTTCTATCCACGTTAAATTTGGCCTTTTTGCTTGCTGGTGTGACGTTCGAAAGGGGACAATGGGCACAGTTTAATAGAGTCACTGATAAAAGTACCTAGTGGGGTGGACCAAAGAAATGCTTACTGAATCACAGCAGGCGGCCTAACAGGCTCCTGTCTTTCCGAATGCCTGAAAGAAAGAAGTTCCTATGGAAATGGTTGGTGGGCTCTGGGACAGATAAGTCACAGCATGGTTTTCACGCGGTTTTGGTGGTCTCAGCACGTGCCCATGCTTGGGACTTCGGCCGTCGGAGTGGCGAATACGGCAACGGCGTTCTCGCCCTCCAGTCGCATCTCACTTTCTTTTGTCAAGAGCAATCGGAAAGCACATATTTCAGGTGGGTGCTGAAGGATTTTGAAGCCACTTCTTTTCCAACCATTGTCTCAGGGCTGAGCGCGGCCCTTAAGGTTTCTAAAAAAACTAAGTGACATTTGGTTGTATTGGCCAGCAGTCTTCTCGTGCCTTCAAGATTTGGGACGCCCAGGGAGAATGAAGTAGCTAGAACTGACTTGGCTGGTTTGGTTGGAGATTTTTTTGGGAAGCGACCCCACAAAATAATTCTCCGTCCTCTAAGAGCTTTATCTTCCATTTTTACTGCTGCCCCCTCTATGTGTGGAGTTGACATGGCAACTGTCGCCTTGGTGATTGCAGCAACACGGGGAGAAATCACTGTGCATCCAGTTAGAAATTAGAGTTCTAGCCTCACTTCAGCGTAGTTCGCTGGTACTACTCCACCCTACTCCCCATGAAAGAAATGGGAGAAAACGCAGAGCTAGGAAGAGCCTTGCACTTGCGGTCTTGGTTTTTTGCGTCGCTCCAATTCCCGGGGTGGCTGCGCGACTAGCCGGCGGCAAAGCGGCGCCTTGGGTGTCGTTTAACTTGCAGCTCATGCAGATAAAAGTTAGAGATGAAAAATCTAGCTGCTCGTACCGGTGTTCGTTGAAATCAGTGCATTTGAAGTGATACCACTTCTGACACTGATAAAACTGCATACCTTCTTCACGGGTATTTTGCATTCGTACCGGCAGCAAGCGCTCACTACCTCAGTCAATGTTTGCCGAGTACCAACACTGCTAGCCCCAATACGGGTTGCTGTCGATAGGAAAGGCAATATGCAATATGAAACAGATACACAGGCTGATATCATGTAGCCCAAAAAATTAAATACGGAACGAATCAGTGTGATTCGGTAACGAATGACAGTAATCGTACACAGCTCTCTGACGCACAAGGGGAAAAATACGAATAGACAACGACAGCAAAAAAATCTGATCCAGATTTAAAGTTACCCGACTTTCGGATTACCAGAGCTAACGAGCTTAGTTTCAACCGCTTGACTTCGCCTTAAAGGCACAGAAAAGTTACTCGGACTTCTAACGGTATCTAGGAAGCACGAGGGATGTGTTAGATAAAACGACAGAGTGGAAGGCAACTGGCGTTAGGCCAAACGGCGTTTTACTAGATCTCTTTTTGTTGGAGCGATAGAATCGTTCTTAATCTGTTGGGTCAACGTCACACCTCAGGACGAACCTCGAACTCCACAGCACAGCAAAGGTTTCAGTTGGGGATGACTGTCCTCTGAAGGAGTTGTCGTCAAATTTTATGCAAACCGTCAATCCCCATTCCTACCTCCGACTGTTCCACTGAAAAGATTTCTGTTAAAAACTATTTCGTTTTTAAACTCTGTAATTTTGTGAGTCTGCTGGGGCCACCTCCAACTTCCAAGAAAAACAACGTGTGCCTCACCGCAGCCGCGTTTTCTTCCAATAAACTTGAGGCTGCCCCTGCCAGATCTTTACAGGCACTTGCTAAGTCAGTATTCGTAATTTGTACATCCTCTAATGACATTTTTTAGTGTGGTCGGGTTAACATTTAGCCATCGGCAGCAAATAAAGAATGTACCTGTCCCTATAATCAGGCTCTCATTTCAAACAACTTGCCTGAAAGAGTTTAATGCGTCTCCACCATTCACTCACACCTCACTGAACACTTGATTTATTGTATACTCGCGAAACCATTGAAGAAAACAGCATAATTTTGTTCATCTGCTTCACTCTAAGCATATTGCTCACAATGTTGGACAATATAAAATTGAAGCTTATGGTGAAGTACAATAACCTCATAGAGAGTTGCACTCAGAACAAAAACAGAAAGACAACCAAAGAGGACGGTAACTCACACATACATGTTTAACATTGGTTCAATGGGTTGTAAACGGAAGTAGGAAGCTGGAGCTTTTGAGGTTTCCATATCTTGATGCGTAGAATCTTGAGGTCCTCAGCATTAGGTTGAACTGAGGAAAACAGGTGCAATATCTGAAACAGATTTTGGTCAAGGCGAGCCTTGAAAATTGCTACAGAGTTGGCAGGAACAACATGGTCTGGTGGAGCATTCCAAGCCTTGCAAACGCGGAATGAGAAAAAGCTGTCCGCTTTAAAGCCTGTTATGTTGGACATTTAGTTTTTAGGGGGTGGCCCCTCAGTGTCGCGCCACTCCCCTTGGTGAGCATCAGGCGGTAAGGAGGTTCCGAGGACTGCATAATCAAAAAGGTTAATACCAAGTCACCCCTAAGCCGATGGTACTCTGGGGAGTGCATGTTCGAAGATTTCAACCTCTTCTCATGTGGTTTAGTTTTCAGGACCCGGACTGCCTTAGTGACTCATCGTTGAACCTTCTCCAGGAGTAAATTGTCCTTTTGGAGGTGCGGTGGCCGGACTACAGTTCCATTATTCAGATGCAGTTGAATGAAACTGTTATGAAGAAGCTGAAACCAATTAGGTTTGAACTGGCCGAAGAGGTGTTTCAATAACGCTAGGATGTTGGTAGTATTTTTTACATTTGTTCGAGCGTTCGCAGAGCTCGAGAGAGTGTACGAAACAGTGCATCCTAGGTCCTTCTCAATAAGAACCGTCTGGAGCGGATTACGGCCGAGGTAATAAGTGGTTTTTACATAATCGTGAACGTGCATAACTATGCACCTACTAGCATTAAATTCGAGTCGGTTCATTCGAGACCAATTGCAAAGAGTGTTGAGGTCTTTCTGTAGGATGGTAGAATCATCGGTTGTGTTGAGGGCCCGCCAAATTTTGACGTCGTCCGCAAACAGTAGTAACGGCGAGGTGACTAAGAGTGGGAGATCGTTGATGAATACCGCCGCTTCCTGGAAGGTCTTGGGTGGTATACCGTCGAGGCCAGGAGAGCTGTCCCCAAGGTGCTTGAGTTTAGCCAATGCCGCCGTGGAGGAAGTATCCACTGCGAAGGTGCCATCGATTTCAGCATTAAGACGAACCTGAGGAACTGATGGTGACAGCGCAAAAGCATTGCTGTAAAACTCAGGAAAGACATCAGCGGTCTCTGTATCAGATCCAGTAAGGCCTGATGGGCTTAAGAGTTGTGAAACCTCGTCTTTCGCCTTGCGAGTTGATGCAACAAATCGGAAGAGGCTATTTGGATCAGCGGCAAAGCGTTCTGTAAGACGTTTTAGGTAATCAAGACGGTCGCGTCCAGTTAGCAATGTATACCGATTCCTTAGGGCGACGTATATTTTTGGTCAGCTTCCGATCTTTATAATCGATAGCACGTCCAGTCATACCGCTTCCTCAGAATGAGTTTAAGTGCACTAGAGTGTAGTTGACTTGGAGGATTATTCCGGTTGGGGCCCGATAATGGTGTAGATTCACCTACGGCTGTAGAATCAGTGACAGTAAACCTCTCACAGGGATCATTTACAAGGTGGGATGGGGTATAGTTCACCCAAGACTGCATTTCCATGTAGTCACGAAATTTCCCGACGTCCATTTTTCGGAAGTTTCTGCGATTGCTGGTCGTTGAGCTGACCAGATTCGTACTACGAATTAAACCAAATAAGACGGCTACATGATCACTTAGCCCGAGTGGTGTGGTGATTGCAAGGTTGTCTACCACCAACTCTTAGTCAGTGAATAAGTAATCCAGTCGCGACGGATTATGGCCAGTACGCCAACGTGTGAAATCAGATATGCGCTCCGTGAAACTGAATGCTCCGACTGTATGCAAAAATCGTGTAGAGATAGAATTTTCAGTGGATGTGTACAAGAAGACCGGAAGTCTGATTTCGGTAGGTTGAAATCGTCCATTAGGAGGATGTGGGAAAAACCCAGGGTGGGTAAAACTTCCAACCCAGATGACAGACGTTCGTCTTCGGACTTATCCGAAGACGGTGGACGATAGACGACCCCTACTAGCAAGCGTTCCGAAGCACTTAAGCGAATCGAGCACCAGGTCGTTTCTTGAATAGCGACTAGTACTGGATTGTTAAAAAGGAGGCTTGAAGAGAAGTGTGGTTATAGAGAGCCGACCCGCACCTCTACCTTCACTCCCATCCGTACGGAAGGTAACCATATCCCCTGAAGCGATTTCAGAATCTAGGTAGAAAGTGCTCAGCTACGACTCCGTTATGGTAACGATCTGGGGCTTAGTGGTGGAAAAAATTTCCCGAAGTTCCGGTGATTTGTTCACTGTGTTAAGCGCATTTGTGTACATGCATCTTCCAAAGTTAACAGTAAACGAATGAACGTCCTCCGGCGATTGTGAATGGAGGAGTTCAGTCAAAACGCAGCGCTAACAGAGGTCGCCGACTACACACGAGCCGGCTATAGGGAATTTTTGAGGTCACTAAATCCTCGATGGGAACTACCAGGCGATTAGCACGCGTGCGGTGACTGGCTTTTAACAAATCTCGTTCCTCTTTAGAACGATCGGGGTGAAACGAAATCCTACCAGGGATAAGACGGCGCATGTGGCGGAACCGCTACAGTATATGCGATGCCATTTCATGTGATGTGACAGCAGTTTTGACGAGTCGTGGTCGAGATGCGTCCGACTCCGGCTTGGACCGCAGGATTCGATGAATACGTTGAGCTTGGACGTTGGTAAGTTCAAGGGCAGTTGACAGGTATCGTCCTGTTCCAGGTCGTCGGTGGTGGAATCGGGGACGCCTCCAATAATGACATTGCGCGATCCGTCAGTGGCTGAAGGTTCCTTCTGAGTGATGTTTCGCCTCTGGCGTTCAGCCCGTGGTATATCAGGGTGCACTCGGGCCTAGAAGTCATCGCGCAGCTTATGTGCTGCGAGGAGAAAGTCTTTAGTCAAATTATATAACGAAAGCACGACCCTTGCTAACCACGGTTTGCCAGTATGTGGCGAATCTGATTTCCTCGCCAACCTCGTAATGGAATTTGAGGCACTTGGATTTATGTCCATTCTAGTGCAAAGACTGGCTCAGAGCTTAAGATCATGTTCATCTCACAGCTTTAAGCAGCTGGCGGCACGTGCCGGAAGGATTTGAACAATTATGTAATATTCCTGAATAGATAAGCACAACCGTTTGGGAGTGACTGTGTTGGTGCTGCTAGAGAACTTTGCCAAAATTACGCTGTTATTAACGTGGCTCTCCCGTGCGGCAATATCGGGCTTCTTGGGTAGTATCGAGCGAAGAACCTCGGAATTCGGTCGCTCCTGCCTACACGCTGTTGACGGGTCGTCAGCAGAAGTGGGCTTGTGCATTATTGAAGCAACCGGGTAACCTTCTTAGACGGCGCACCTGAGGCAACTGACGCATAGGATGCTGTATCTCTAACACTCGTACCGTAAACCTTACCGACTACAGCCGGTGGCTCAGGAGATATCATATTCACTAGTAATTTGCCAGTTTCAGAGCTAGGGGGCCGTTTCGTGGTTCTGAAACAATGACAAGCAAAGTGAATACAGTCTAGCTGTGTAGTTGCTAACGTTTCGTAAACCTCGTTCGACATGCCAAGAGGCGAGGTGTGAAACCATGTGTCGCAGAGCAAACACTGCATGGCGTGATCCCTCGCGCGGACAATCTTTAAGCAAGATCCATAGTTGGATCTTTTTACCACTTCTGGGTCGACTAAGCGAATAAGAATAAGGTAATTTGTAAGTCTCAAAGTATTCAGGTTACGGACACAGTCAAATATCAGTAAAACAACGTGGTGAAAAATTTGAATTCACACTATTCAAACTTCGCGACAAATTTGGCATCTACGCCCATTCGTAATAGTCTGCCCAGCATGTTAAGCCATCGGGCTATAATTAATGGTGACCGGCGTTGACGATATACCTGATTAGCATGCAAACATTCTCCACGAAAAAATATGGGGGAACACTTCCCCGCTTACCTTACATAATCGCACTAAACCCTCAATTCACATCCTGTGCCCTCCTTTCTCTCTCAAACTCTCCTCGTTAACCACAAGTAACCGCTGTGTGCCATGAAATACAGATGACAGCTTAAACGTTGACCCTGTAAAACAACCCGACGTTAAAACTCTGTACGGAGCTTTGATTATTATGTGATAACCATTCTAGAACTGTCTGTTAGTTTCTAGATAATCGCGGAATACCACAACACTTGTATTGAAAGAATACAAAAATATTAACATCGTGTAAGACTTTTGCAAAGAAAATATTGCTTATACATTAATCTTACCATTACATGCCATCACACCAAATTTTCCAACTTAACACGCGTGCTTGCGCTCATTATCCTACTCCCACAAACCTTCGTTATGCGAGGAAATTTTTCCCGATGGATGGGCGCTCAAAACTCCGTGCTAACCGAGCGATTCGTCGGACTTTCAACTATTCACATTTTCGATCACTGGGCGATATCCTGTGCTGGAGTCTGCTCAATACTCCGTCAGATTTTGGAGCTTCCCGTCGTCGATTCTTCCGATTGCATTCGTGTAAATTGACAGCGGAATCCCTCGAAAGTGAATTTGCATTGCGACGGGCGATCGAAACTAGTTAACGCGCACGGATTGAATTTGCCGTGGTAGTAATTACACAGCCGCTTTGTCCGCTTTTCAGACCGTTACATCACCGTCGTGCACAAGGACCCTGAGTCAACGGATGGTCAAACAAGCAGAGGGGACAATTGCATTTAAACGTAACTCCGCTATACCTTTGTACGTTTATCTTTTTTGGTCAGTCCAGTACCGCTGCGTTTTGCGTAGTACATCTTTGGACACGATCTCTGTCTGCTTTTCCGGTTGTACGCAACAGCATGTATTTTTGGCGTAACCTTGAAATATTGGAAACGTAGTCTATATACCATTGTAAGAGGTTAAGTAATGTAACATCTCATCTTTTGGACTGAATCCGTGGAAGAGGCGGACTATCTTTTACCTTGGTGCGCGCATCAAACGAGTGCAAACTGCAACCCCATTCCCTTTGACTACGCTTTCTTTTACTGACAGACTTCGTGGTTGTCTAATTATGTAGCCATTTGGTGCTTCGTACCCTCGTATTTGTCTGCCATGATTGCGCACGTACGAACATGTCTCACACCAATGCGTTGAAAAATATACATTATTACCTTTCAACCTGGAACCACACCCAAATTTACTCGACGGCAAAACTGCCAAAAACCGTCCAGTAGCTCGGAGAGCGAGAGTGACTAGGAAGATGTCGATCTTGGACCAGGAGAAGTGGATGTGGCAACCCACAGGGGAGCTAACTTACGCTCAAGATGTGATGAATTGCTAGACGCCATCATTGGAGACGCACGAAAGATTGTCACCATTTGTGCGGTCCCCCTCCTTATTAAAACTTTCAGCAAGCTGTTATTCTTGCAACCCCGTCCCCTCTTTTACCCAACAGAATGAATAAATAGACTTCAAGAGCGTGCATACTGACTGTCCGGGCCTTTCACACAAGTTATCAGAAATCGGACAGTCTGCCCACGACGCTAGTCCCAAACTATTGTTCCCATGGAAGTTTAGTTTCCCGCAAATATCAGGGACAGCAAGTTGCATGTACTTGTATTCTCAAGATACAGAACATACTCTTCCTGAGAATACATGAGTGTATCTGCCGCCATTTTATACTGGAAACTTTTGGAGGCGACTTCCATTAGGGAAGTTACCACGCTCGAAAAATGCGATACATTCTGGCCCTAACTCCAGCCCTCTAATTGTGACACTTTTTGTCATGCAGCGCATGTAACGCGAGACCAGTAAACCGTCCCTCGTCTACACAGCTTTTCTACCATCGTTTAATTATCTGTGATTTCGACGTGCACAAACTCAACGGGGTATCTACCGCACGTGACTACTCTGACTTCATATTCTCCAACTCCATGGTGATGGTGTTCCAGTGAAATTACTGGACGCAACGCGTCAAACAGCTCGCCGGATATCGTCCAGGACAGACAGTCTTTTTGTTTAATCTGGTCGTTGTGAATGACTACCCGTCGATTGTTCGCGATGGTAAGGGCTTTCTATTCTATGTGCGCCGCCAGGGGGCACCTGAACCCTCAGAGATCCCCCAGTGCACACTCGACGCAGAAACCTCCCAAGTCCGCCGAGTGATTGCTGAAGTGTTCAGGGAATGTTATTCAGTGGTTGACGATGCGGTTCCGCCAATCTAGCATCCGATTTTCTCTCGGAGGAACTTCCCAGACCTAATCTTGACAGCCAAATCACTAGTGCTGAATCTTCAGTATCTCTTAGTTGAAATCAGTCAGCGTGGTGCAGTGGGACTAGAGGCAACCCATCGTGAGATCTTCAACAAAGTGGTATTAAATCTGATGGTGCTCCTTCATAACATGCTCAAACAAACACTTCGAACCGACACACTTTCTTAGACGCGGAAAGAGACAACCACCACACTTGCCTCTAAGGCTGACGATGAACGCTCTTCTGTTGGGTATCAGCCGACCGGTTTCAACTGCAACCCATGCAAGGTAGTGGAAACCGTCTTAACACGCGCAATCTTTGAATATTTACCCTTAACTAACCCCTCCTTCTTTATGCAGCATGAATTCTTTCCCGACCTATCGTGCAGAACCAATATATTAATCTTCACGAATATCCTTTGGAAGACGAAAGACACTGACCGCATCTCCGATGTTATCTTCTTTGACCCTGTCCAAACCTTCGACCTTGCCTCACATAGCCCTCTTGTGCGTGCATTCAAGGGAAGACTCTCCACTGTGTCACATCCCGCCTTGGTAACAGAACTTTTAGAGTAAAAACCGGATGGGGTCTTTCTTTTTTATTCCTTACCTCCGCTGAATTTCTTGAAAAAATCCGTATTTGGTCCGCTGTTGCTCCTGGTATATATAGATGACCTTTCCGACTCCACTTCTAGAAACCCTCATTTTTGTGTTGACGACTGAGAAATCAGTAGTGCTTGCAATCCCAATGCAATACAGACTGAGCTCGGTAGTACTGAGTGTTGATCACATGAATGGAGTCTCTCCACAAACGACAGCCAGTGTGCACAGACGTCGCCTGAGAGATACCCCGTGGACCCATTCATAAGACACGGTGGACAGAGTGCAAAAGATACCGCGAAGGTTGATCTGAGGTAGGACCTGCGGATTTCGCTATCGTCTAGTTTCCCTTTCTGTTGCCACCACCAGATGGGCACTACGAAGAGACTTGGAACGCTTCGAGTGTTAACGAGAGCCTATCCACGCGTAGACAAGCGTGCTCGTCAAATGCTGTACAGGGTCTATCTAAGACCATTATTTTGGCATGCTAATCGAGTGGTATTCACCGAATTGAGGAGGTACATACCAGCAGTTGGACCTGACCGGTGGTTAGCCATCGGAGTGATCATTGGCCTGTGGTATTTCTCTTACAAGGCTAGTCTTGATATTCTTGAGGTTTATCTAATTGAGCTTCTAAGACCCCGCAGCTGACTGTCCCATACTCACTTACTCAATTTGGCACGGCACTCGTGCAGCAGTTCTGCAACCCAATGGTAAACTACAGTCAAGAGGATGACAATGAGAATCCCCACGAGCTCCGTTCTTGGACCTTCTTAAGGCAACAGTCCGTTTCTTACAGGGTTATCGGCCACTGAATGATCGTAAATTGGAAGTTATTGATTGCGCTTGCAGAGACCGTTTCAGACTGTTCTTAGACACCCACTTACTTGAGACCCTGAAATGTTGGTATTTTACCCTGTTCATGGCGTTTTCCGTAACTCCCAAGAACGATGCTACAAGCTTTTTTCAGTGATCGCTTTCCATGTCAACGTGAGATCCTTTGGATATCGAAATACATGAACTGGTTGGAATCGGGTGACTATGGCCTTCAAACTTTTACTCGTGTATATATCGCCGAAATTTAATGAGTTGCAGTAGGTGTATGCCAGCGATTTGTGATTGATGGAATTAACAAGCGGATAACCCTGGAAAGCATATATATAGTGAAGCAGGGCAGAGTAGATATATTACATCTCGAGGACAAACGTAATGTTTCTTTTCAATGGGAAGTCGGCTCTGAGCAAGGATAAAATCGGTCCCCCGAGTCCATCAGCGAACTGTTGGAATACCTCCCCAACAGTTATATTTGAGACGCCAATGGTGACGACGCACAAGGCGCTTACGTCAAAGTGATGTGCTGTTAATGCAACGGCCAGTCTGCCTTCGGTACAACCGGAAGAGTTGGCTGAGATGGTCACTCTTCCAAACGGCATGATACGGAGCGTGCCCACTAAAATATTGACTGGTCTGCGTTTACTGTCTTTGGTAAAATTTCGATAGCCGCTGCTAGAATTTCAACGTTGTTTTTGTTGTGACCACATCCTAAGTGGGTCTAGGGATGCGTCAGTTGTGTTCATTGCGGAATAAATCGGCAGTAATAGTTGGCCATACGGGTGAAACGGTGGGCAGGTGCAAACGTAATTTCAATAGGGAAGTGGCAGTCCACCTCTTTCCTATCGGTTAGCAGCCGAGTGTCAAACTGATCAACGAGGATTCCATGACCCGGGCTGCCGATCGGTCGAAGCCACTTGTTCGCGTTGATGAAGGCGTTAAAGTGTGCAGATCGGCCGTAGTGCTGCTGCACACTGTCCGGCTGCTCCTCTCCGGAGGTGGATGTCACTAGGATCTTGTCCACATAGACGAGGTCCAAGCTCGTTTGGACGTCGTCCATAAATCATTAAAAACTTCGGGCAGCTTATCTGAGAGCGAGCGGGGTTCATGGAAATTTAAACAAGCCGAAGGACACAACCGCTGCTCTCTTCGCGAATCCTTTGGCAGTACTTGAGACCTAGCGGTGAATGGGAAGCAGATCAAGTATGAAGAAAACTCGGGTAGCTCTAATACTAGCCGCAATATCCTGAGCGTTTAGGACAGGGTATATGTGGGGTACCGTGGCTTTATTATGCGTGTGGTTGCCACGTGGACGACTTAATTCAGATGTAACCACCTAGAGAGACGACAGGCAGGCGCCGTTTGACAGGCAGATAATGTCAAGCCCGAGTATGGGGTCAAACTCAGCGCGCGCTAGTTCAAGTGAGTTCCTTGTTAATCAAGGGGGTTTGGCGAGCACTGTAGAGATGGTGTTGAGCACACCGCGTATGGTCCACCTCGGTGAATCGTGCTGCAGTTGTCTGCTTCGAAAAACATTAAGAAGCTGTTCGACGAGTGAGGCGTAGTTATTCGTCGTCACAGTGCAATATACGGGAGCAATTTCGACACGACCGAGAAAGTGATCGTACTGCCGACTAGTCGACGACGTTACGTGTTGATCAGAAGGTCAAATTTTGAAGGAAGTCAACTACGGACGATATTTTATGGATGTCATCCGTAGTGGAGTTTAATCGATAACTGCCTTGGA
This sequence comes from Paragonimus heterotremus, assembly GCA_013368495.1. Taxonomy (NCBI): domain Eukaryota; kingdom Metazoa; phylum Platyhelminthes; class Trematoda; order Plagiorchiida; family Troglotrematidae; genus Paragonimus; species Paragonimus heterotremus. The sequence goes on from LUCH01006393.1 coordinate 26,838, forward strand.
GGCCAAAACTTATTTGCAAGAACGTTGGCCTTACTTGGCAGCAGGTATTAATACCAGACGTCTGGTGGCCTTTCCAGTAACACTTAATCTATTCGCAACGTCTGCTGATAGAGGAGATATGGAACAGCCACGCCTGCAATGCAACGGCTCCGCTGAGCCGTCAGTTCTTATCCAAAAGTGAAAAGGATCGTAAGGGCGAATTTCTTATTAAAATGGTGCTAACATGCATCAAAACTGTTGTAGACCAGAGAGACAAAAGCAACAATCCTCAACGTTGAAACCACGAAAGACACAGGTTCCGCGTTTAAAGGTTTCCGCAAATACGACCAAATGCAGCGGTCAAGTAATGGCAGGACGATCGAACGCAAATAGAACCAGGATATACTTAAAGACCTAGCAGTGGATGGTGAGTGAGAAAAAACTACGCGAGAGAGTTTCCGCAAGTGCACGATATCGGGATTTATTAATAAGTCGAGGTTAAAGTGGGGAAAATGATTAGTCGCGCGCTTAGTTCGAATAGTCGTATCAGTCTTTGTAAAGAATTCCGGCAACTTCTATCAAGAAAAGTTCAGATGTGAGAAGGAGAGGGATAAACTGGAATGGAATAACTAAAGACAAGGAGAGTAGTCACGGGCCTTTTATAAGACACACGACTATTGACAAACACTCGACAAAGGCGACAATTTTGGTAGTGGATGTATCGTTTGCCGCGCCTAAGTTTGGCCACGTCTGAATTGTTAGCTGAAAATACTGTGATGGGAGGGTCCTGACGAATGCAAAGTCATCAGTGAGGTAGCAAAATACAGATTCATTGTCCCCATGAGAACCGTGTGCATACGAGTGTCACCGACGTTGCTCGCTGGCTGGCGGGTTTTCATGATCACGTTTGCCGAAACAACAAGGGATGCGCTAGAATACTGCACCACCACCGAAATGATTGTGGTAACGGCAGTGATTGCGACTTACACACAATACAACCGTTCGTCGACTTCGAGGAGTGAAACGGGTGGAAATTGTGCAGTTCGCCGATATGGCGTTTCAAAGCCGGAGCGAGTTAATTGCGGCTATCTGAGCGGGTAAAAGATTTCTTTCAAATTTCCGTAAAATATTAAAATGAGATTTTAGTTGAAGTATAGATCTTTCACCTAGTATTGTTTTTTTGTTACAATGAAAAAAATCGGGTATATCTAAAAATTGCTCGTTATGGCACTCCTGCTAAGAAAAATGCTTTGTTTCTTCATCGATACATGCGTCATAGGGACCTTCGTGATCGATTCTGCGTACTACGAATGCTTCCGTTGTGCTCAGGTTTGCTTAACTCGGGAGGTGTGAGTGGATTTATAACTCCTGACCACATTGCGTTTGCATTGCATTCATTACAAAGCGTCAAAATCAACTCCAATGAAAACTGTGCCACAACGTTCGTGAGTTAGTTATCTGTGCAGATTATACGTTCTGTCTGTTTCCCTGTCAGTATATCAGAAAGAAAACGGTCGACGGAATATCATTCCCAAAAACGATTGCACCTGACGTTACCACGTCGATGTTTCTATCTGCGGTTCAAATGGTATAACGCTAGCGTGGATATTATGTCTCACTCTAGCATTAACATCCTGCGTAGTGTCTAGTTTATTGGTTACTGGCCGTGCTTCAGAGTAGCTTGCTATTTGTACGCAACTCAATGCTCAATTATCGGACTGCCAGTGACCCACTTTCACGCTCATCATTTATCTGAAGGCAACATTGATTACTAGTTGTACCACTTCATTTACCATTGATTAAACTTCGTATCATTCATACTCACGATTGTGATGGCTGGTGGTCTATGTCTTTGCTAGCTGCAGACTTCACTGAAGGTCAGTACAAAAAATATTCTGTACTTAAGTGGACGAGCGCGCGATCCATATTTCCTTCAAGAACAACCCGACGCGCTGTGTGGAACCAGCAGCGCGATGTACGATGCAGTGATGCTATGGAGGCTCACGATTCCATAGATCAATCATATCAAATAGAGGAGATACGCGTTAACGATAGGACAGGCCGATGCGGGTCTTTTAAATATCCACACGGCTTAAGTGAGTCAGGCAGCTCTAAAGTTTCTTCCACCCCGTCTGCGGAGTTTTGCTGGGGGGCGACAATCATGTGAGGAAAATGTGTCACTTTCGTGGCGATACTCCGCAATAGGGTATTGGCCTCGATTTGGGTGAGCTGACCCCTAAGATTACTCTTCAAAGTGGCGTGACGTACAACATGTGTCTTAAGGTGTTGGCCGGCCTGATGCGGCGTTTCTACTTCTGGCTACGTCTCAACGGAAAGCTGCATCATTCATTACGCCCAGGTCCGAATTCAAGTTCACAAGGAATTGAAATCAAACTGTAGCTTACGTTTAGCAATGATGTCCACAGTGGTGTTCATTACCAGTGTCAAGCATACCGGTTTGCGTGCAAGATGACACGAAGTTCGTCGCCCAGTGTGCGCCGGTAACCGCTCATCTGATGTATTTGAGGCAGCTTCTCTTTCGGACTAACCGCTAAAAGCAACAGAGATTTCTGTGTTATTTCATAACTGCCTCAAAATTGGTGGAAAAATAGTATGAACGCTAGTCGTAGACCTTGAGTTTCTGAGCTGTCACGTTCGGGAAAATAATTTTCTCGGAAAAAATCGTTCCAATAGCCTGGTACATGGTGCAGTAATTGATACCCCAAAATCTGCGTCACGGACTCATATCTCTCTGTTTTAACCGACCGTTAATTGAAGACGCCCTCAACATAATTGTTTCTGGAAAATAAGTATGGTTGTTGTTCTGGTCGATTACGTGTGACAATGTTAGCACAAGAATGCTGAGGTTGTGATCAATTCAATTTTTCATTTTTGTCATTCGTTTAGTATTTCGCCCTGGGTTGTTTACTTTTTTATTTGTAGGAAATGGATTATATTGCGACTTTCAAGACGATGTTTGGGGATGGGGAATTTTGCGTTATTCACGTTCATGGGACAAACCGTAGGTCGAAAACTGCTTTGAAGTGCGATAAGGTACGGTGACATGAGTTTCTGAAAACCGTGCAGATTTGTTACCGTTGTACGAAGTATAGAAGGCGTTGGAGTGTATGCAGCGGTGCGTGACACGTATAGTGGGTCAACTGTTGTCAGTTTCAAAAATCAGGTTTCGTGACACATGTCACAGTTCACAATTTCATGTTTTTCGACGAGGTGCTTGTCTAGTAATGAGCTTTCAACATTTTGTGCACTATTTTCTATTTCATAGTTCTGATTGTTGTTAGCACTTTTCACTTTACTAAACTTCTCATGTACAACCAACATTTAACCCGGCTTAATCGAACCAATCAGTAATCAGTAAATACAACTCACTAATACATCTCGGTTCGCGAGCCCTGCGTTATCCCTGCGTCCAGTTCCGCTATCAGGCAGATTTTGGAGAGATGGAAGTTAACGTGACCCATTGTTCAGCTGGCTTGCCTCATACCTTGTGGACTGCACACAAACAGTGGATATAAGAGACAACAGCTCAGGGCCCGGAACAGTCACTGGTAGAGTGATTCAAGGAAGTTTCCTTGAATCGTTAACCTGTATCATGTATATGTACGATATATGTGAAGCTATCGAGCATGGCAAACTATTCCTATTCGCCGATGACATCAAACTTGTCCACACTTTTTCCCCTGGTGATCTCAATTCTTCTTTAGGAAATATACGGGAGGATTTCATGTCATTAGTGTCTTGGTGTCAAACTTGACTGATGAAATCCTCAG
>LUCH01006394.1:7169-31548 GCA_013368495.1 Paragonimus heterotremus
AAAGCATCACATTTTCCGGAGGAATGAAATCCTCCGATGAACGTGGGTTTTAAGAGACAGTGCTGAAGGAAAATCGTAGAACCTCCCATTTTTCTCTGTACAGGGCCCGCTCAGTAAACTGAATGCCCGAGGTCACCCAGTTCACAGTTGCTGATGCCACCTGTAATCCAGGTCTCGGTGGATGGAAAAATGTGGAGTTGTGTTTCATGAGTTGACTGTCTGGTTTCCGGTAACTTATTGGACAAGCTCATACAGTTCGTATACATGCACTTAAGATCTATTTCCCCACATGACTTGGCGAGTAATGGGGTGGGAATTTGCGAGGCAGTGTTTGGGTATGAATACCTTGAATTGAAGATGTTTGTGTTGTTGGGTTCGGTTTGTGCTGCCGAGTTTCTCTTTTGGCCCTTTTGTGTGGGTACGGACGCGAGGTCACTGCTTGTGCGTATGTCATCGTTCCTAAGGGACGCCTGACCAGCATTCTTAATGTCGCTGCTTGCAGCATTTGCGCCCCTGCTAAATTCCCCTTTTCCGAAGTGTGTTTTGGATTTTCCACCCATGGGAAATTTGACTGTTTTTCTTTCTAATGCAAAGCCTAAATTGGGCAATGTGCGCTGTTTAATGTGGTCACCGATGGGAATCCCCAGTGGGACGGGCAAACAAAATATTTTTTGAGTCCCTAGCGGCGGCCCCAGCAGAACCCCATCATTCCGAGTTCTTGAAAGAAGGAATTTTCTATGGGGCCTATCGATGGTTTTTGGCTTAGGTAACTCGACAGGCGGCTTCAGTACAATATCTTCAACAGTGATTTCCATGCCTTAAGAGCCATTCGTTGGGATGGCGACTACGGAAACGGCCTCCCTGCCTTCTTTCACCAGCACACAGGTCGGAGTTTGTACTATTTTGGCGGAAACTACTACTTTATTCTCAAGCTGTGGTTTCTGGTCTCTCATGATTGGTGACTCAGTTTTACTCCGCTGTTCACCTCTCGCTCTCTCTTGCCGAGAGCGATCAAAAGACACACCTTTCAATTGGGCGTTGGCGGTTTTCGAAGCCGCCGTTTCTCCCACTACAATCTCCGGACTGAGCATGGCTGGCAAGGTTACCAAGAGACCCAGTGACCTTTTGGTTGTCTAAGCGCGAAGCTTGCTCGCCAGGACAAGGTTGGCAACGTCCGGGGAAATGAAGAAGTTATGACTTACTTAGCGAGCTCCGTTGGAGAGGACGTTGATGGGAATCGACCGCATGATACAACTCTCCTATTTCTGGGAACTCTCTCTTTCATATTGGCTGTTGCCTCCTCAATCTGTGCAGTTGACAGGGCAACTGTCTTCTTGGTGGTTTCGGCCCCAGAGAGAGCGACCGCTATTCACTCATTTAAGGACTGAAGTTCCAACTTCATTTCTGACAAGTTCTGTTAGTATTCCTCCAGCCTCGCCTCCGTGGAAGAAATGGAAGGGCAAACTGAGCTAAGCAGAGTCTCGCATTTACAGCCGCAGGTTTTCTGCGGTGCTTCACCTTCGTGGAGCGCGCGTGACCAACGAATCTGCAGCTCATATATATAAAACTCAGAGGTGAAGAAGAAAGGTGTTTGGACTGGTGTTCATATAGGCCAGTGCATTTTAAAGTGATACCACCTTCGGCAAAGGTAAAACTGCATGCCGTTTTGTACGGACATTGTGCACCCGTAGCGGCCGCAAACGCTCACCGCCTCAGTGAGTGTTTGTTGAGCTCTAGTACTACTAGATCTGACCCGGGTCATTGTCATAGGCAACAAACAGCACACGATATGGAACGGATACAGAAACAGATACAACTTGACCGAAAAATTTCAGTCGGTGTATTACTCGGTGACGGATAACAGTAAACGTGAGCAATTGTTTGATGCTCAGGGCACCAATAAGGCAAAAATACGAGTAGACAACGACGGCGAGAGAAGTTGAACCAAATTTCCAGTCACCTGCCAAGGTCAGTTGTGGGAACTCTCCCACAGCGTCTCACTCCATATTCGTTGGGTTACCCAATAGCAATAGTTCAAAAGAAAACAAACGGTCCAGCGGCCTATATATTGCCGCGACTGAGGAACAAAATTTGTAAAGTCAACAAGCGCCCTGCGTGTAGCGCACGGAACAGAAAAATGAAGTTCTATGCAAGTGGAAATAGCGTAAACAATTGGGCCAAACAAATATGCCTCAACAGGAAGTGTCAAAGTGTACAACAAAATACCAATAAGATTTTGGCTATTCTAAGGTTTCGCTGCATAGTGCAGGCATTTGCTCTCACGCTGAAAACGTGCACTAATAAACCGGGCACGCGGCCGAACATGTAGGCAGTCGCTCCTCAGACATAGCATGCAAAACAGAATCAACCCAACCTGTCAACTCTACTCTGTTGAGTGGTTCTCTCTCTGCTACTTGTCATTCACACCGAAACTTGTTTGGCACACAAGGCGGACGGAAAATATAAGGGGTTCCTCTAAGATATTCGTCCAAACTCACCTTGAACGAGTCAAGTGTTGGATCTCGAACGATAACTCCTGCCAGGTTGTTCCAAGAAGGAACCACTCGCAGTACAAACGAGTGACAGAGATAAAGTTGATGGTAACGTCGATGTTGAAGACAGTTTATTTCCTCATGGGCTGCAGTGTCCACCTCTGAGTAGGGAGGTTAGGCAAGGGTGGATGGAGTCGTTTATTATTCTGTATGGTAGCATGATATCTCCTCATTCATCAAAGCTCTAGGTTAAACAGATTCAAACTTCGTGGTCTGCTGTGATTACTCAGGTACCGAAAACACCACACTCGTTTTGAAGCCCTACGGTGAGCACTTTAACTCATGAGACATCTTAAAGGAACTAACACAAACAGTCTCATATGTTTATTCGTGGCAAAGGTTGAACTAAGATAGAACAAGTAGAAACGATTTTCTCCGGGGTTGGACCGCCAAATTTGAAATGTCGGTGTACATGCGGCTTCAGTCACTTTGGTTAGTTGAAAATGTCCTAGATATTACAATCTGATTGTCTGATATCATGCTCCGTGGACAGGTGACTACTATTATTGCAGACGGTGGTTCAATCACGATTGGACTGAGACCGACTAGCGAAGAGGCGATGAGAACGTTTTTGACAAAACTTCTTCAGGAAAGTCACCAGCTGCTGGGATGCCAACTACCGGTTCAAGGATCTGAATGGAATATGACAATCCTCCAAGATGCCCCTGTTGTGTTAGAAGTGTTCTGTGAGCCCGATTACCTCCGGGTACGTTTGGCTTGTGACATTGCTATGCGTTCAGAGCCATACTGGACATGTCAGCCGTCAGAAATTCAACTCTCAGCAGCCTTTGCGCATTTGAGCAGTAAGGTGGCCATGTCAGGGCACTCGTTTTGTTCGAGTACAGATAAAACTCCTTAGGAAAAGACCTTCTTTAATGAATCGCCATTAAGACAGGTCATCACCTGGCAAAGATTTTGAAGTGGACGACTTAAGCACTCCGGGTATTCTCTGACTACTGTCAGAGTTGTCAAAAGGATATTCCCACTCGAAGTAGTTGTAATTTTGTAAGAGCTACCTCAGGATATTAAAGGTTTCCAAAGGCTGCTTGCAGTGGACGAGTAAACTGCGTTGAAGCAGGCGACTTAGACCGAGAAAGCCATTGAAACCCAGCTGACTTGCAGCGCATCTTTAATTTTTTTACAGGACATTTCAGACCATAACTGGCGGTCGGGGTGTTCACGCCGCACCACTTGTGCCGCCAGTGATTTTGATAGGTTAGGAATAGTTACACTATATTGATTGCCACCCAATAATCAGGTGGCCGACTCGGCCAAGCTAGCCAAGAGTAGGCCAAGATTCAGCCCGTCTCCTACAGAAGGTTTGAATTTGTGACAGTGAAAAATGAATTTCGACGTCTCTGAAACGGCTGCAAGTATCACCTGCCTTGCCCTTCCCACTTACTTCACTGAGAGCCTCTGGCCCCCTGGCAATTCAGAATTTCACATTAGAAGTTTCAGCTCCACCGGTTATATGGGGAATAGTAAAATATACTTGGATTCCATATCAAACATTGCTGATTCTGATCTATCGAGAGAATGAAATCGCAAGTACGGTCTCGCTGACGTGGCCCATGAGGTACGTCTCGCGATGCGGTATACATTCGCACTGATTGATGCTCCAACCTGATTCACTTAGGCTGTGCGGACCGTCTGAGTATGCAGTATACGTTCACACCAGTAGGTGCTCCAACCGATTGGTTTGTGCTATCAACAACGTCTCAGCATGCAGTATGCGTTCATCCTAGGGGCTATTCCAACTTGATCCGCTTAAGTTGTGGAGACCGTCTGAGTATGTAGTATGCGTTCACACTAGTGCCTGCTCTACCCCATTAACTTGAGTAATGATCAGCGTCTGAGAATGCAACTTATGCTTGCACTAGAAGCTGCTGCTTACGGACCACTGTTACCATGAACAATTTGGAGAACAAACACAATCGGGAAGTGGTGAGAAATTTGTGTTTGACGCGTTTGGGGCGCATGGAAATCATATTCTTTGATTCCCTTGATTGCCACATTGATTGGGATATTTTTATGCATCGCGATAGATACTTGGCTTTTTAACCACCAAGCTGTGACTAGCCGAGAGGTATACCTCTCAGTGGTCGGAAGGCAGCTTGAGTCAATCTGTTTCCGTATATCGCTCCGTGTAAACGCCACGCGACACCAATCTAGTCGAGAAACAATGCAGTAGAATGAACAAAATTCATTCTGAAGATTTTTGATGATAGGCTGAAACGTGATACCATTCTCATGTCATTCCAAGTGCACGGAAGATAAAAACAACCACGTGATAGCGTTATCTCCAACCATTTCTGAGAGCAACGTTACATCGACCAGTATCTAACTGAAATCTTGCAAACCATGTGAAATTGTATAAATGTCGTATAGACAAGGAGGGTGGAAATGTTTTCATGCATGTTTCACTATCAAATGTGTTGGTGTTTTTGCTGAACTGCAAGGCCAACACTGTGTGGTCCTATATTTCCAATTCCACTATATTTTCAAAACGCCGCAACATGAAGCACCATCAAGCTAAAGGATAATGTATTTCATCTCGAAGATAGCAACCATTGCATTTACAAGACTTGAAAAAGTGCGCAAACGCCAATAACGGGTTATTTTCGCATAACCATTGGAAACATTTTTCATCACCAAACCAGTACTTTTGGCACTTTTTCGACGTGTTCCAAGTTTTCCATTAACGCAGCTTATATACAATGGATGTACAGTAGATACTTTGTCTGAAATTCAGATTTTAAAATTTCTAAAAATGTTTAAAAACTAGGGCTCCCGCGAAAAGGACCGTTTTACCTTTTGAGCGACCTTCAAGCTAAATCCCGTGACACGGGTAATTGCCCCCCTTGGCACTTGCGCAGAAAGAAGAGTCCGGGAATCCCAGTGGCAAAGTATAGCGGTCCGTCTACCTGAAAACAGACCTTATTCGTCGGATGTTTGGTTTTTGATTTGGCGTCACAATTTGTAACAGGACAGGTAGGGGCGTGAGTGGCATCATTCATCGCACATTGTTTAGATCGGAGTACGCTAGATACCGTTCCGCATTTATTACCAAGAAGAATGTGACAGTCAACAACATCATATGTCAAAGTTTTATAAAACGCAACTGCGACTTTCTGTTCGCACAACCTGTGAGTCCAGCATTTGCAAACGCGACAACGTAGTTCTTGCTGGTTAGGGTTCACAAATTTAGTACACTTACTCCACAGGTTGTCTCCACCCTAGGTTGCCACGTCAGACTTGTCGATTCGGTAAGCCAATTACCAGAGAATAAACTGAAACCGTTACGGCTTTTGTCAGCAAGCAAGCGGAGGAATGAATCCGAAACATGCTATTTGGCACCGAATTTTTATAAAGACAGAAAGCTCGGCGAAATGTGTCCAAATGAAATGAAAGTGAGACTTATAGTGGACAAATGGGTATGCGCTAGACCCCCGTCCACTAACAATTTAATACGCCTTTCTTGAAGAGCAACCGAAACGTAGTCCCAGCAGGCACCGAACTAGAGAATGCAGTGAAATTTGGAAACGCACCGCATATTTCCAGTGATGTTTGGAAATATGATAAGTAGCTAGTTTTAGCCCAGTCTTGGACCAACGACAGCAAACAGGGGGAGAAAGAAAAGAAGCGCTGGGTGGGGTGCAGCCCACCCGGCGCCACTCGGAAGCGCGCCAAACGAAAAGTGCGTGGAACCCTCGAGTGCGTTAAACAACGTTCGCAAAGGTTCGGATTAAACGACCTTCGATGATGGAACAACACATCAGACATTAGGAAAAGGGCCGGCATCAACTTCGTGCAAATAGTTACACGACTGAATTGGCATTGAGTTCATGTCAGGCCCCCTATAGCAGGCGTAGACATAATCATTCTTACAGGACAGACAAGCGGGAAAACACGGTTGCAGCCGGGATCCTTAGGGAAGCCACACGACCGCTGGTCACTACAAGAGCTGTGAGATCTGATCGCGGACTGGATTCATCTGTGGGGTATTTGAAGCCTCGTGTCGTCTGTGTACGACGGAACGCCCGAGGATAAAAGCGATAATGATTCAATTTGGACACCACTGACATTCTATCACAGCCCTCACGTTCTGATAACCTTCCCCGTTGCTCCAACTCCTGAAGTAAGAGTACATTCAATTTTCGCTGTCACTAGGGCTAACTAGCAGTGCACTGCTAATGAACTCTAATGAAAACAAAACCCGGTCCTAACGCTTCCTTAAGGTATGGACTGTCCGAGGTGTCTATCTGAAGCTGCGGGCCGCGATCGAATGCGTGCGATGTTCGATTCGAAGTACTCTAAACTTTCGAACTTCAGTTAGAACCACATGCACGACTCCACCGGTTCAGGGAGGTCCGTTGCTTCAGCATAAATGAGAGGTTCGTGATCATGGAGCTATTGATTGCAGTCAACAAAACAGTTGTGCCAGCAATCGAAGCGACTAGACAACCTGAACGCCACTCACATAAGGCTGTAATCGGGCGGTTCAGTATGACTGATCAATTATGCTTACTGTCAGGTTACTTCTGTTGTAGTCAACACACCAGTCTTACAAAGGCTTGAGTCGGAGTGCAAATTCCGGCTCGGAGAAGGGTACGCACTACTGACGAGCTCTAACAAATGCGAAACTCGAGTCTATTGCTTTCTTGCAAAGTGGGCTGGCAGGACGTTTGTCTGAATGCGAGTACTGTGATCCCTCAGGCTCAATTCAAATGACGGTATTTCGTTGATCCATAGGATGAACAGCAACAGTCCTAATATTGACCCATGTGGCACTCCACAAGAAGCGATTAGGATTGCCGTATAAATGCCATTAATGCAGACACACAAGGCGAGTCCGCTAAACTGCGCCTCCAACCGCCGTAGCAATTTTCCCCAATTCACTACCTTTGCAGCTTCGAGAATGATATGCTACGGCTTACCTTGTCAAAGGCTTTCGACAATTTCAGCAGGATACTATCCTCTTGATCGTCAGAATCAGTCGTCTCAGTCCACCGCTCATGAGCAGTTACTGATTTAGTAATTTACAAGCAGTTCTGTCTGAAGGTGTGCCGTTGAGAGGTTATCATTCCGTATATGTGGAGGTGTCGTAGGACGGTGCCATCAACAACGCTTTCCGTTACTTTCGAACACCTACTGAGAAAGGAGATGGGTCTGTAGATGGAAGCTACGTAGCGCATACCGTGCGGTTGTTCTCACAACTACACCTCGTTGCCATCGAAGTCTGAGTCGGTTATGGTCGAACAAAGTGAGGTCGGCCGGGTTTTTGCGCATGTATTTCAACACAGGCCAATCAGTGGGGCTCAATTTGGGGTGATTTAATATGAGGCGGACACTGTATTCATCTGAATGAGTTGTAAGTTAGTGGTAAGGGTCAGCGACGAAAAGGGGCAAGCAGACAGATGGTAAGCGGTAACTCCATAACAAGGCACGAGGGATGAGAGTATGATAAATATAGGAAAGGAGCAAATTGAAATCGAAGGGCCAGGCAACCGGTAAAAATCTCCCACTGGTTGAACAAGCAATATATCCTCTGAAAGTGTATTCCAATGATTTATTACTTGCCGAGAAAGATGGGATTCAGCTCTCATGTGGTCAGACGAAGGTTTGTTAGGCTCTGTGGAGCGTCCTCTGAAATGCTTGCAACCATACGGACAAAATGGCCAATAGAAATCATGACAATTACGGCGGCTGAATAAGTCGTAGATGAAGATGGAATCACCTCCATAACAAAGCGATTACCCGCTCAGTTTGCCTCTCGGGGAGTGACAGACATATCAAGTTGTGCACCATGCTGGTGCTCACACGCGTTACCAAATCTAGTGTTACCTTATCACACAGTAAGCAGGGCGTGCCCCTCTGGATGCAGTTACTGTAGTGAGACCCCAAGAACGCAGTAAGAAACTTGTGGAATATATACCCCGTCAGCCTTCCGAAGGATGGCGAATCATCAACAGCACACGGAAAACTCTGTTCGCAGATATTGGCTGCTGGCCCTAAATTCACCGGAGGTAATGAAGCCAAAGTCCAACTGAATACTCACAACAGGCAGCACCGCTCCAACTAGTGGACACGCGGGTGCGGCAGTAGCAGCAAACTCAGAATGTATTACTGTGCAGTTTTCAGGGTTAATTGACAGTTGCCATTCTGCCGACCACATTAACAGCTTGCTCACTCTCTGTTGCAAAACATCCGATTCTCTTGAATTATCCATGAACTGCCAAATTCTGAAGCTACACACAAACGTCAGTGGGGACACTGTCAAGAGATCGGGAAACAAGCTGACGTAAGATAACAGGAGAGAAGCGCCCAAAGTGAAACTTGCGGCAGCTTATTTGCCACCATATGTCGGAAGACATGCTCGTGCTTACATGGGCACTTTTCTCTCTACCTAGTACATATCCACCGTCAAAAAATCCTACTAAATTTAAAGAATTGCAGTTCCATGCAGGATGTAGTAACCTAAAATCCACTAAACATATGATGACAACAAAGAAAATTTGTGACAAACTAACTGGTGCAAAAAATGTGTGCATATAAACGAAAAAAGGATGGATAAAAAATAGAAAGACTGTGACAGGCTGAGGTCCGCCGAGTCGAGAAGTTCACAACACACTAAATTAAGACGGCGCCAGAAAGTAGGTTCTTACGAAGTGGGATAAATAATGTCACACGCGGCGTAAGATGGCAATCTGCTGCGACTCTACTCGTTATTGTCAACTATGTTAGAGTTACGAGCGCAATTTGTACTCTTTGTTTTCTACTCTCGTATGTACTCAAACGTTTGTTTGAACAAGTAGAGAAATCAACAAGTCCCAGCGCATTCGAACGTACAACCCCGCTGCGTGCATGCTTGTCGGTTCACTCCGTTATCACTTCGTATTTGTATCCGTTTATTCTCGCGTTGACTTCGCAAGTCAACACTATACTCTTTGTCTAATCGCTGTATTATTCTCAACCGGTTATCGTCGGTTCGCTCGATCCCACGAATTGCTCAGCCCGCGCAAGTCGTATATTATCGTGTTTATTCGATTTCGGTATTTTTCCAGCTCGTTACGTTTCCAGTGCGAATAGTTCACACATACATATTTATTTGAATTTTACATCGTTCACATCCACTCAATCGCCATGGACCTTAAGTCTGAATGTTCGTCTTCCGTATTACTGATCACCTTAGCCGTTCCCGCTTCCGGAGATCTTGATTCAGAGCTGTGGTTCGCTGTGTTGGAAATGGAGTTTAACAGCTGGCCTATAACAAGCGATGCGGACAAGTTCTCGCAACTTATACCACGACTTTTCCGAGATATGTAAAACCCAACTTGCGATATCTTACAGGGCACATCTACTGCTAGCTATGAGTCGGCTAAGCGAGCAATTCTTGGAGAAACACAGATGTCAGACAAAATGCATATGGAACAACTGTTCTAACGATTACAGTTGGGGGACAAGAAGCCTTCGGTTCTCCTTCGAGAAATGCGATAAACAGTAGGTAAGTCGCAGGTACCAGAGTCTCTCTTACAAGAGTTGTGGGTGCAAAAAATGTCTGAGTATAAATAAGGGTTATTGTCTCTGTCACCCTCACGTCCTCTGGATGGTCTGGCAGCTTCGACCGACGCAGTACATGAAGGTCTGTGGAACCCGAAGCCGTCGCCGTTAATGAGGCGGGTGGGTACCTCCAATAATCCCGTTAACGGTACGTTGACTGCAAACGACGCCGAAATAGCAGTGCTGCACAAGGCGCTTGAATGTCTTGGACGCAATCCCGTGTGCCCAAACGTCGACATAGCCCAGCTGAAACGTGAGCTGGCGGACCTTTGTGCTAGCATTAAGCGTACTAGGTCGCCATCAGAAATCCTCCGACGCGTGCTCGATCACCACCCAAACTGAAGTCTAGCGATTTTTGGTGGTACCATGAGATGTATGGTGATAACGCTAACCGATGTCGATCACCAGGTAGCCGTCGTGGTGATAAACGTTTAAACTAGCAGGCCGGTGTGTTTTAGCAACGACGGCCACATGCCAGTTAAACGACATTCGCCTCTTCTTTCTAAGGGGTTGACCTCCAAAAAGCACCTGAGCGGAGGTTAGCGTCATCCTGCATTCCGTAACGGAAGCACGGTGAGAATGTGACACTACACTCCGAGCAGCAAACGGTACGCCCGTTAGGGCCCTCGGCCGCCGACTGTTGAGTCAAACCCTTGGTATTCAACGCAATTTTCTCTGGGTCTCCGCGGTAGCTGATATACTTTTCCCTATTACTGGGGTCAGTTTCCTCTGACATTTCGATTTGCTGGTCAACGCACGTCGATCGCGCTTGAGTGATACTTCGACGGGACTCAATGTTTGGAGTAGGCCATCGCATACCGCTGTGATCAGTGCAGTGCTAGCCAATCCCGTAGTTGGCGAGCCCTATGGGACACTTTTAACCGAATTCCCTCAACTGGTCCACCCCCTCGACGAACTACCGGCAGTAACAACCGACGTCGCACATCACACTGTCACGCAGAGGACGCCAGTTCGAAGTCGTCCACACCGCCTAGCCCCCGACAAGTTGAAAATTGTTCAAGCCGAATTTGAGCATATGCTTCAACATGGCATTATCCGTCCGTCTAATAGTACACGGGCTTCGCCGTTGCAAATTGTGCCCAAAAAGACTGACAACGACAGTCGCCCATGTGGCGACTATCGAGCATTGAACAAAACGACCACTCCGTATAGGTGCGCAATTCCGCATATCCAGGACTTGACAGCAAACCTATCAGGAAGGCAGATATTTACAAAAATAGGCCTAGTGCGTGTGCATAACCAGAATTCTGTAGCCTCCGAAGACACCGCGAAGACAGCGGTCACAACACATTCGGACTTTTCTAAGTTTTACGTATGCCGTTTGATCTGAGAAACGCTGCCCAAACTTTCCAACGTTTTATTTACTACGTGTGTTGTGGACTGGACGAGGTTGTTATTCGTACTTGGATGACATCTCGATCGCTAGCTTCCAACAGGATGAACAGTACGCGCACTTAAGTTCGTTATCCACCATGGGGTGAATATATTCCTGGCCAAGTGCTCGTTTAAGATGAGCAACGCAACCTTCCTAGGTCACAGTCTATCCACGAGCGGAAACGATCCCCTCCCCGGCAAAGTGCAAGCAATAGTGGACTACCCGGAGCCCACGTCATTCGAACAACTTCGCCGGTTTAATGGTTTAGTACACTTTTGTCGTCGTTTCGTTCTTAATTGTGCACACTCAAAGCAACCACTCACTGACCCACATACCACCCCTTCCCAGCAAGTCTGTTGATGCTCCTTATGTTTGTCCTGAGAGATGGTTGCCCAACGCGCAACGGGACCCATCAACTTCGCGTATTACGGCGAGCTGTTGGCACAGCACATGAGACGACTCCGACCGACCACACCAAAGGAACAGACAACGCCAACGTACGTAGATCCTTGTCTGTCAACTTTTTCTCACTCTTCGGTGCGTGCAGTTACTCCTCGACGACCTTTACACCTGCCGTACTCAGGTCCGTTCCGCGTACTCACGCTCTACGATAGGACTTTCGTGTTGGAATTCAGGGGTAAACGCGAGGTTGTCTCTATCGATAGATTGAGACCAGCGTTTTTACAGGTACCTGATGTGAAAATGGATTCGCGACGAACGAATTCCTAAACAGTTAGTGCATTGCCGAACGTTAGTACAGATCCGGTTTCGGTTATGACTCCGCCTGCCTCGAAGAAGTCAAGTCTCCAGAATAGACGTGGTCGAGAATTGCGGAGACAGTGCAACTTGCAGACTATGTGGGCTTCCGTCGCATCTAGTCTTTATTGTTGTCGCACGTTCTTACCGAGTTGCTTTTACATGGTGTAACCTACAGCAAACGCTGTCAGCAAGATTTTTCTCAAAAAAGTTATAAAAAAGGAAAGGCCTCATTTTTTGGGCAAAGTGGGAGTGGACACCCGGGGAACTAGTCGTTTTCCATTTATAAGTACTGTATATTCTAGATACAGTAAGCCAGGACGCCGAGGCGGCGCATCGCGGGAGGATGCTGGAAAACTCGAAATTCTGCAAGGTCCGCCTGCGGTGGACGCGAACAAGCCAACGATCCTACGAGATCGATTACAACTGGTCTGTCCCCAATTCCCCGACTGTCTATGATTATTTACCATCCAAACCGTGCTCCCCCGAAACACTTCCAATTGTTCTCGCTCGGTTTTTCGTCGGCCGTAGACGCGAAATGTGTGGCATTAGTAAATTTGACCATTCATGCTCATGTCAACGGTTCTGGTTACCGAAACACGCCAACAGTGTCAATGTCAACGCTTTGGTTGCCTTCTAGAGGGGGAGCTCCGTAGCGACTTTATTCGTCATTGTCAACTATGTTAGAGTCACGAGTGCAATTTGTACTGTTTGTTTTCTAATCTCGTATGTACTCAAACATCTGTTTGAGCGAGTAGAGGAATCGGCAAGTCGAACGTACGACCACGCCGCATGCACGCTTGTCGCTCCGCTCTGTTGTCGCTTCGTAATTGTATCCGTTTACTCTCGCATTGACCTCGCTGGTCAGCAGTATACTCTTTGTCTACTCCGTACTGAAACCAAGAAATTAATCGTGCTTGTTACCAAACAATGTACAGCAACTGTCTATTATATATTTCGCCACTCTACATTCACTCTAAGTCAGAAGAACGCTCCTCTTAAATAGCCGAACTTCCAACGAGTTGTAGCAGATCCAGTTCACCCAGCGCATTCAAATCCGCTGTTGCCACAGTTAACTCCCGGTAACAACGACCACGAGGGCGAAGGGCGTATTGGTTCAAACAATGGACGAGTAGCTTATATGTACAATGAACGTAAGGGGTATGAAGAGTAATATGCAACAACAGAACAAAAAGTTGACAGACTCTACAATTCGCTGTGTTATTCTCAACCGGTTGTCTTCGGTTCGCTCAATCCTACAAAAGCGACGACCGTTGGCAGATCGGTATATACGCTGATCTAAAAATTGTCGCCAGAGGAGTAACCGCACCGTATCCGTGCTTATGGTGCGCCACACAAAACACATCATTGAAAATTATTTTTCAAAAGTTAATGGATTTCACACGTCTGTAGAACTGCATCTGATGAAATTGTAGTAGATATTTCGAATGATACTAAGTGGTTTGTCCCTTTTAAACGTTTCGCGACGTGGTTTAGTGCGCAAATGCACTGAATTAACGCTTCCTTAGGTGTATACAACCATACCAGACGCGAAATAATAATAATACAGAAAATTGTGGAGACCGGAAAAACATTATGCGATAATTACAACGGGTCTCGATCAGCTCGGAACGACACCGATACACCGAAGTTGCTAGGGAGGCTAAGGATCCGACCGTCGAGCGCGCGAGCACGCCGGAAGAGCGTATACGGCACCATTGACGTGCATAGGTCGACAGGCATGCAAACAAACAAACGCCATCGCATGTGTCAAGCAGACGACAAACAAAGATTCTTAAGATCCTATATACAATGTGAGCTAAGATTTTGGGAGGGATTGAACGCATCGTACAGCAGGAAGATCTGGGTTATCTCAAGAACACTACAATGGCTTTCACAATAATGTCCTTTCAGATAGTTGGCAAATGGAAACATACCCAAGTAGATAGCACAAGCTACATGTGGTGGAAGAAAGTCATCTCCCCGTGGCTGGCTTATCGGTCTATCTGGAGTCTACGATACATTGATGTATTTCAACTTCCCACCTGCTACCCAAGATAAGCTCGGACAGTAAATTGTTGCCAAAGTTTTTCTTACACTCGCAGCGCGTTCAGAAGAAAGTTACTGTCAAAAACTTCATTTGTAGTAGACGGCTATTACGTTACACACAATCCTCGCTTAACAGCAATGACTTCCAAACGTGAACTAACTCGGCTGTTAAAGCCGCATCTAACACGGTAGGAAGACAGCCATCAACGTACATTTCCTTATGAGCCGTTGTTGTCGTTTTCGCTGCTGCTGCTGAATGAGACAGCCTAAGATAGATGCACAACCGTTTGATAGTTGGCGTGTTTACATGTGGTTACACGAGGTTACGTGTGTTTATTTTTGGGGTCACAATGAGACCCCTTGTAGAGGATTGGAACGTTTCTATCTAGTATCGTACCTCTTCTCCACAATAACTAAACCAGAAAACCAATTATTGGACAACGACGTATATTGCAAGTAGACCGGGAATGCAAGCTGTAACCAAAACACAACAAAAGCAAAGCGCGACAAACCAGCAGCTAGCGACCGGAAATTGTAACCGTTAATTGTGACCTTGGACGGTCGAACAAACGAGAAAATGCAGACATGCCATCGAACGTGTCCATCGAGTAGCCACCAAAATGGTCACTGGCTTGCGGCATTTATCTTACGGGTCTCGTCGTGAAATTCTTGATCTTTATCCGCTTGAATTTCGGAGGCTCCGTGGCGACCTAATCCTAACGTACTTTTTCTTCAACAGAAGACTCGTGCACCAGTTCTTTACCACAGTAGTTGTTAACAGTAGAAGGGATCACGACAAGAAGCTCTATAAGCTTCGACCCCGGACCTACCTTAGACAACAGTTCTTCTCTTACACGGTTATCAACCACTGGAACGACCTCCCACTGGAGGTTGTCAGCTGCACTTTTAGGGACCGCTTCAAAGTGTTATTAGATTCTCACTTATTTAAGACTTTGTAGGATTAGTATTTTATTCTGCTTTGCTAGATTAGTATTTTACTCTGCTCTTGGTATTCCCTGTAAACCTCCAGAGCGGTGCTACACCCTGTTTTCAATGACTGCCTTTTAGGTCAAAAGAAAACTGCTGACATCAAAACGGACAAACTGACTGGATCCGGGTGACTTGGGCCTCCAACCTTGAACCCGTGAACAAATCGCTGAAATCGCAATCAAACAATATCAACATTGTCAGCAGTCAAAATGAACAGCAACATAGTTTGAATACGTGGCAAACCCAGAGTGTCCCTACAGAGATTGCCCTTAAAAGGCTCCAAGCTTGAAAGCCTTCGACAAAAATGAAACAAAAGTGGAAATAGAGCTGGAGACACTGAAGTTACCGTGGGTTGGGTATGGGCAGTCGTATTCAAGAACAGCTACGTATGCAACGGTAAAGAGTAGTCGGTCTGCTTGCAACATCCGGAGTTGTCCATACGCCTTCAGTGTGGTGATGTCAGAGCGGGCTACCCAACCCACCAAAACTCCAGGGGAAAAAGATGGAAGGTAAGCTTTTCTTACTGCTGCAATGACAGACGGGAGTGCGCTCTTCCCCCACCATAACCTGCGCGCGACCCGTAATGTTGAGAGAAAATGAGTACCTGGCGAGCAAAAACTATATACAGGCTCACCATGTAACATTCCAGTGCTTGTTGAACTTCACGCATGGCTGCAAAACAATAAGTTTTTGTCGTTCTTTGTGTTTTGCGTTTTTTTCGTTTGTTTCTGAAATGAGAATGTTAATAAGGGAAAAATACGTGTAATGAGCAATATTTACATAGCGTGCCGGAAAATAAACGTAATCTCCTGATCGCGTGTGGCGCGGGACGGTTGGTGTGGAGACGTTCGGCGGGGAGGACGGTGTAGGGACGGGGTCTTCCGCGAGTAGCTGAGGGGAGCCTCGGGCAATGTCATTATCTACATAGGTGACGATCAGACGATCGACGGAAACAGTGTCATGGCGACCATGACGGTCGATCGTGAAGTGCCTTGGCGTCCGTCTAAGCACTTTAAATGAGCCTGAGTAGGGAGGTTGGAGCGGCTTGCGTACATCGTTATGGCGGACGATTACATGTGAACAGTCGGCCAAATCCATATGTATTTGCACTGGCCCATTTTGTTCACGTGGGGGTGTGGGTTGGATTTATTACATATATCGAGATAGTGTAGAAGCATAGGCTGAACGAACAGAAGATGATAATGGTTGGGGTGAAACAAACTCACCAAAAATACGCAAGGTGCAGCCATAGGCTAGTTCTGCCGGGGCGTACCGTAGATCAGCCTTCAAGGTGTTTCGGATCCCTAGAAGGGCAAAGGGAAGAATTTCACTCCATGCCGGATTGAAGGTGGCACAAAGCAAAGCTTCAAGTTTCATATGTAAACGTTCAACTAAACCATTTGAGGAAGGATGGCGTGCCGTGGTACGAATGTGCCGGCATCCAAGTTCGAATAGGCCAAAAGGCGTGATAACGGCCGTTTCAGGGATATCCGCCTCCTCTACTGGGATCTGGTGATAGGCGCGGACCAGATCGATTTAACTGAACAAAGTTTTACCAGAAAGGCAGTCTTTCAGATTCTGCATGTGTGGAATAGGATATCTATCGGGGATTGTGACCTAGTTGGAGGCACGAAAATCGCCACATGGGCGCCAGTCACCTGATTTCTTCGGGACCATATGGAGAGGAGAGGTCCATGGACTTTTAGAAGGGCGGATTATTCTTAGTTCCAGCATGTGTTCAAACTGTGGTCTAGTTACTTTAACTTTGTCCTGGGCCAAACGTCTTGGCTTACACGACATCGGTTTACCTTCGGTCCTTATGTGGTGCATGCAAGTGGAAGTGACTGAGAGTGGCTCGTTCGTGGATCGAACAAGCTGTGGAAAATCCCAGAAGAGAGGTGCGTAAGGTTTAGCGGTCTAAGGTCGAAGGATAAGAGAAATGGTGGCCTCTGCGTATGCTTGGGTGCCGCTGATGCTAAGATTCTAATGGAAGCGATCAGTTTTCATCTTCGGGTATCGATCATGAGGTAAGAATGCTGAAAAAATCGATCCCTAATATGGCGAATGTTACGGCTGCAGTTGCGAAAACCCAGCGAAATATTCGCCGGGGACCGAGATAAAGCGTGAGTGAGCGTTGACCGCAGATCAGGATGGGTGTGCCGTTGGCGGCACGAATCGAAGGTTTTCGCGATGCTAGCTCCGAGGTCCACACCCAAGGTTTCCCTAAGCCTTATGTTAACACGGATCGGTGAATCTGCAAACAAACTTTATTTATTTTATTTACTCACCGTACACAAGCGGACTTCAACGTAAAGAATAGGGGCGCTAGGGACATGGACGTGAGGGGACCTTCAGCACAACCGCGCGGTAGCTGCCAGAGAGGACGTCTGTCAACGGAAATTCTAGTTGACCTTCAGACTTCAAACAAGTGTCAGTCTAGTTGGGCGGCGTTCCCAACGGTAGTAGCTAAAACACTATTATCCTAGTGAATGCAGCCTACAATGGTGGAGATGGCGCAGATTCTTTATACAGCTATAAGCAAAACTGCGATACTTACGCCAACACACTAACCTTGATGTTAGTGGTTTGTAGTAAAGTTACATTCACGAGGTAATGTGAACTGACGCGCTGGTACTGGCAAGGCAACTCTCACGTCACAGGGAGTTTGGGGTTTTAGGGACGTTGAAGGTGATCTCACTACAAGCTAAAACAGTGGGTGTCGTCTCGCCGGATCGTGGGGAAACCACACTTGTCTCCGCCTCAGTGTCGACCAGGGATGTAGTCCTATGTTTTATATCTGTAATGTGGAAGAGGCAACTGCTAGGGAGGGTGCCGGCCACGTTTGTCGCCACTACGAGCCGGCTTGAGCCCTTCCCTGATTGAAGTATTTTCGTGGGGCGACGCAATGTCTCGCCCGATTACCGCACTTGTTACGATACCATCACAATTCACCTGACGTCTGAGGGCATTTATGGGGAGATTTACTCCGGCGTCGACGAAAGGGTGAACGTGTCCTGATGCGGGTGAAATCCGGTCGAAGGGCTGCAAGTTCTGCCCAAACAGTGCAACAAACCTACAGCGGTGGCGGGCAGGATGATCCATGCGATGCTGAAAAGTCGGGATTCTTGGGAATCTCTGCTGCTGTGCGGCTTGTCGCCGCTGTGAATGAGACAGAGGGGCGACACAAAAACGGTCGTGTAGTTCGTCTGCGGGTTGTGCGGCACATAACAAGGAAGGCGACTTAGCAACTATGAGGTCAGCTCGCGTGTCTGTAGTGGAACAGATAAGTGGACTACAATAATTCTCGATACAAATTGACGAGTGAAGTCAAGGACTGGATTCACCGAAGATTGACACTATTCGTGAGACGTCCAGTGACGCTGGAAAGTATCTAGATCGTTCCAAGCATAGCTTGGGATGGGAAGTAACAGAGCTGAAAGTTAATCCAACAAACGGGATGTTTGAAACGGGGTAGCAGCCAGCGGCGTCGTAGGAAGAACCAGCAAGCGCGTGTAGCAGTTTATTCGAAAACATGTGTTGTTGTTTTTACTCAAGCCAAACGAAATATACAAGGTGGTTTGATGCAACAGCTAAGCTATTTTAGTAAAACGAAGTACAAAATATTGAAAACTCTACACGTTCGCCGAAAGCCGCTGCATTCACAACTCCTTTAGGAGCGCCTCATCCATGGATGAGGGACCCAGCGACTGTTGCATTAGAAGCAACATATCTGACGGTCGCTAAACACCTAAGTGCACTCTCTAAATAGTTGCTGTGGCCTCGATCTATCAGACAGTGTGGTCCGTTTGGTTACAGCTTCCTTGAGGGCTTGATACCTATGTTTCGTGGATAAAATCAGGAGGAGATCACGTACTTCCGCTGTAACCTCTTTAGAAAGCTGGGCCAAAAGTTGGCTAAATTTAGCTTGATCTGCGGTGATACGCCTCCAGGTACATAAACCACAAGGCGAGTTTCGTGTCTAAAAACTGATGAACAGTAATGGTGACTGCTCCAATTGTCGGCTTCTGTTTGATGTCCATTGCGAAGTAGGGCGAACATGAAAGAAATATATACTCATTACAAAAATCGGCGGAAAAACTGCGCGTATATATGTATATATATGTGAGTAAGTGGTGAAATAAATTGCAAATAATTTCCCAGAAATAAAAACGGCTTACCGGGTTCAATAAACGTTGGGATCACTAATTTGCTGCGGTGAACCGAGGGAAAAATAATTGTTGAAAGAAACTAAACGGCCTCACCAAACTGTAGTGAACCGAACTTGTTGCTGAAAAATGGATGTGAAATCGGGCTCCCCAAGATGTAGAGGATTGGAACGTCTCCATTCAGAATTGTGCCACTTTTCCACAATAATTAAATCAGATAACCAATTAGTGGACAACGACGTATATTGCAAGTAGACCGGGAATGCAAGCTGTAAGCAAAACACAACAAAAGCAAAGCGCGACAAACCAGCAGCTAGCGACCGGAAATTGTAACCGTTAATTGTGACCTTGGACGGTCGAACAAACGAGAAAATGCAGACATGTAATCAAACAATATCAATGTTGTCAGCAGTCAAAATAAACAACAACATAGTTTGAGTACATGGCAAACCAAGAGTGTCTGTACACCCTAAAATATCCCTATGATGTCGTAGTCTATTCCGGGTAAAAAAACTTGAAGAAACCTGTGACAGTTCAGAATACATATTATTAACAAGAAATATACTTAGATCAAACCCAGAGCTAGCTTCTACGCATTAGTAGTAACACAGCACGACTACCAACGTAACCGTAGTGTAATCTGTATCTGTAAAATGCAATCATTCATGCAGTAAAACAACAATAGCATATAGTGTTTCGTTATGATTTACAGTCATCACATCCGTTACAGTTCAAATGTACACTCGGGTAGAAATGATGACGCTGTTTCTTCTTCACACGTTCAAGAATTTTTGTCTGCGCTGGCTTCATTGCAGGTACCCCTTCCGTAACTGAATTCGCATCTGAAACAGGCTCAGAAACGGGATTTTCAAGCTAGGAAGATTCAGAAGACAACGAAAGATAGACCTTCAGAATATTCAGGCACTTGAGATCGATAATAGACGGTCAGAATTAATAATAAAGAGTGAACAAGTATAAGTTATAGACTACACATCTGTGGGTGGGAGTTCAAATTCGCCAAGAACAGATAAAACAGGTCCAGTAATGCTGTTAACAGACATATTACCAGGTTTCCAAACAACAGAAGGCTCCAGCAGCTTCATGCAAGCGACAGAAACAAAAGACTCAACACTACCAGTGTCAGCACTGAAAACACGTTTGGGACCACCGTTAGCAATAGAAGGTTGTACCATGTGATGCGTAGAACCGGAAGAATTAGTAAAAGTCATAGTAAAAGCAATAGACTGCAAGTCAGATGTAAGACTTTGTTCACCTAATGAAGTCTGGTCAAAACACGTTTTCGAACAACAACAGACAGTTTGAATGTGACCGACCTCGTCACATTCATAAGATTTGGAGTTGCGAAATGGACACAAATCGAGAATGTTCATGACCACATGACTTACAGTTACCAAAATGTAGGACAGAATTTGAAGTAAAATGATGTGGCTCGACTGCCGTACTTCTCTGACAGTCTAGCTTTTCGAACTGCCGCTGCTGTTGGCTTGCCTGCTTCTCAGCACTATTGACGGTTTGTTCTTCACTTGCCGCGCCCTGTACATCCTGCAGTTTTCCCCCAAGCAGCTCTAGTCGATTGCAAAGAGGCCTCCTTTGGTAGTAACAACTTTTGTTGAAGGCTTGGGGAATTACTTCCCGCAATCAGTCGATGTCTTAGCTGATTCTGAAGTTGCTCTCCAAAATTACACTTTGCCGCTTGAGTTTAAAAGACAGACACACTGGCCTCTTGAATTTCTTCTCTGATTAAAGTGTGAGAGTTCGCTTTTTCCCCAGCTTCGAGGTTGACGGGCGGAGCAAGCCTCAGTTGCTGATGTTTCAAAGAATCGCACGGAAGTGAAAGAGGCTAATCGGAAAACGCCAGGATTTTAAGCAATGCATATGCATCTTTGCCAATGACTATGAGGAAATGTGGCGTTTTCTTCTCCTTTGTCATATCGTTACGAGCAATACGCCAAATTTCAAAGCGTTTCAGGTAATCTTGAATTTTCCGTGAACTCGAATGAACGTCCAGAGTTTCCATATTGCATGAATTCATTGTAAGAGATGTCCTGAAATATCCTGTCCGCGACGCCAGTTGCGACAGTTTAGAATACGTAATAGTAATAAGAACTGTACTCAGCTCCAACCCAGAGCTAGCTTCTACATAGTAGTAATAATGCAGCACGTTAGCCAACGAAACTGCAATTTAATCGGTATCTGTACAATGTAACTATTGCTGCGTGTAAACGGCAGAACGTGAATATATCCATTATTTCTTAGTTAAAAATAAGTCATAGCCATTAAAGTTGTTGAAAATTTGTGATATGTGGCAAAATCTAAAATCTTGAAAATCTGTTACCTAGAGATTTCTTTGTTTCAATTTTACGAAGACGTAAGCAAGAAATGTGCGGTTGTTTAATGGCATAGGGAATAACAGAAAAATAACGCAGAGTCGCATTCTGCGTTACTTCGGAAATATGAAGGAAACATATAATGAAAATCGACGTAATAGACGTGGAAACATGCTTTTATTTAGATTTCGGCTTGATTAAGCAGGAAAGCGTGACTATAATTTCGACAATCGAACTGTTAGTGAAACATGAGTACTAAGCTTTCTATAGTACTGCGAACGTGAGAGACGCCTATAACCTACTTCAACGTAGGACAAATCACCATGTTTCACAACTCGTTGGTATCACTTTTGTTAATTTTTCCACGAAATCAGGATGTACGCTGAAATGGAAACAACCCAAGCAGCACACAGCCCCATTTTTAATGGGGCAAAATGGGGCTTTGTATTTGGGGGCGTTTTTCCTGTTAAGTACACGAAATTATCCCATGGTGTACGTCTTCATTGCTGCTGTGCGCGTTGGAGTCTATGTGTTAAAATGTTTCTCTTTATGTTTTGTTTTAATGCATCACTTTCGCATAATTAATTGAGCTCCGTGTTGGTTAACATGAAATGCCGGTAGGTCTCCGTGATGCATTATTCGTTGTTATCACATTATTGCACATTATTTCGCAATATAATAAATGGATTACATCACACAGAGGATAAAAGATTGTCGTCCGGTGTCCACCATTTACCGAAAGTGGAGGAGGTCCATGCAGCAGAATAGGTGTTTCGGATGTGGACAAGCGTCAAGGTGGGATCACAGGAATGGATGTTCATACTTGGGTAGACTTGGTGTTTCACTTTCCGGTGTGATGGATTATTTTTCAAACGTAATCTAAAATGTGAATTAGGTAGTAATGAAGATTCACTGCAAAATGTGGTAAAATCAAACGCCGCCAGTGCATCGGCTTTGGATCCCACTGAGCTTCATGAAGCCGTAACCCTAAATTAAGCAGTTGATGGTAATTATTGATGCATTGTTTTGAAGTTTCTGTGTAGGACCGTCGTGTTCCTTGGTAACCACTCCGGAAAGGAAAATTCGACAGGACATTGCTGGCTAGTTCCTACGAGGAAACATATCATTGGAAGACCAACGAATGATATTGGAGTCCTTGAGATATCACTATCCTGATTTACCAAAGGACCCTCGAACGCTGATGGGCACTCCGCGAGCTTGTAATAAATTAGTCATCGGGGGTGGAGTTTACGTTCACTTTGGTTGGAGAAGCGTCTCACACATGTTGAAGCAGCCTTGAATGCGTTAAGTGACAAAATACAGTCAACGCAAACACAAACACCTAAAACGTCTAGAAGAATTGGACCCGTTACTTTACGAACAATAAACTCAATCAGCAAACTCAATTTATGTGAACAACAGCTCGAAGATGCACAGTACTACGAAGCTGTTGTAGTCCGGCTATCTCGCTAAGGGGGGACCGACCTTCGTGATCTCCTGCGTCGAATCTTATCGTCCGTGTTCAGTGTCGCTTTCTCCAAACAACTGAACTGGAGTGGGATTCACGGGAAACATCAGGCCAGCCAACTTAAAATAACGAAGGCTATTACAGGTAGTAATAGTCTTCGCATACTGACTACTTATTTTCAGACGCGGTACATAACTCACATTTTGTTGAAGCAACGGATAAAGAAATCCAGTGGGAGATCAGAAAGCGGTTGCATAACGCGCGAGACCGCGCTGGTGGAAGAAAACTCAGAATGAAATCTGATGTCGTTTGACTGTTTTTTATATAACAACGTCAGAAAAAATTGTACACATGTATGTATACGTCTTTGTATCTTTGTATGTAAATATACACATATTTCTGCAGTTGTTTACAGCGTTGTCTGCCGCCTATCCGTTTATACTCGACAAGTGAAGACTTAACTTAAGAACGATTACGAAATGTACTCCAAAATAATGTGTACCGAGGTGTTAACTGTCATCATGTCTTTTTCGTCTCATTCCAGATGGGTGGAACACGCGGACCGAAATTACAAGCCAGCAAATGAGGTAAGACAGTGTTATAGATAGTTGTGTCCCTCCGTTTGCAAACTGTATTCACCTGTTATTTGTGTTATGTCCAGTGTGGCACATCAACCATAAGTTACCCCCCGAACATTAGATATCGCTTGTTGCGCAAGCACTACAACTGTTTATTCATATATTTTTATCAACATAAACAGCTACATCATGTTAAGGTGTGTCACTTACGTCCTCACTTACAATATCTTACCCGTTACCTCGCAGATACTCTTCGAAGACAGAAAATCCATATGGACAACGAAAAACAGTGAACGAAGATATGATCTACGTTGTCAACAGTTTGTATGGGAAGAAACCAGTGTTATTGTCTGAAAAACCATGTTGTACATTGACCATGATTGACAATAAATGTGCATGCGTTCACAACCAGTCGTTCATAATCGCTTGTAATCCTGCATTGGCGGGTCATCCGGTAGAATAGGGACTAATGCGTACGCGGTGGAGTAATTCTATGAGAAGAACTAAAAGAATGGT
>LUCH01006395.1:1674-30719 GCA_013368495.1 Paragonimus heterotremus
CGGCCCCTTTCGAAAAGAAGCACTATACTCGAGTTTCGCTCTCATTAGAGCTCGTCAGTAGTGCATATCATCGCCACTGCCGTGACTTGAACCACTGACACGCTGTTCATGAGGCAACCGTGTTGATCACTGCGCCATTGACCTCACATTAGGCACGACCGAATTATCGTATGTGAACACTCAACCACTTTCGCTTGTGAATAATGATCGCTTGGGGAGCAGCATACTTGTTCATAGTCCACAACTCGATAGACCAAACCAACAGACTGACTTTTGTTGCATTTGTTGCAGCCTGGTATGATTGACTGTTGACATTGTGTTCATTTGCTGAAATGTGTTGTGCTTATTTGGTGGCTGGTTGTTGACATGTTGAGCTGTGTGACTGTTTAGATCCAAGCTGAAACCAATCTAACATTTTTCCCGCGTAATTTACAGTTTCATCTGTCCTCCATCACTTCTGTTTCACACCCCGCTTTACGTTGTCAAATCAATATTTTCGTCTAACAGAAGTGAAGGTTTGGTTATTGACGAATAATTTAGTTTGTGTTGCACGATTGAAGTTACCTCATGTGTTTGTGACTTGTATCCGACGTCTATGATGGTTGCAGCTTCTTGTCAACAAATTTTGTATAACAATACTGTTTTACCAGTTGATGGGGAGAGGATATATTTTAACCGTTGTATGACACTGTGGCCAGTCTATGTAGTCATTCCCCATTTCACATTGACCCACCAAAGCGTTCTCTTATCCGATGGTCAAATACCCACTCCAAACTCTACTCAAGTTTGTTTTTAATTGTTATACCGGCTAGATGTTCTCCAATGTGTCATTCATCCTACGTATTTTCTCAATTTTCGGTCCGACTCTTGTGCTGAACTGTTGTTGTAACCTTTGTTGCCAATTTTGATGCGTGTGAGTCGATCCGGTGGCGTCATTTGAGATAGTTGACGTTACGTATTCATACCAACACTAAATACCGAGACGGTGCCTGTTGGATGCAGATTATTGATCAAACCTGAGGTCGTATAGACACGAGTCTGACTGGTGTATGGCATGATCAATCAATAGAAGCCAACATCAATTTACCCGTGGACGTATATCCGCTGTTTTTGTTCGACTATCTGTAAAAGGGAACTTAGTGCTCGCCTGATTCCCCAGAGAAGAATAAACTGGAGAGGCAAATTACAATACGAACCTGATTTACTGAATTTCTTTCTGAAAGACAACAACAACAACAATCTAGGCTGAGGAAATTCCTTGTTCAGTAACAATATCGAGAAAATGCTTCTTAAAGACAACCCTTCTGAGAGATACTTTCGCCTAACAATCAAAACAAGAGGTTAGTTAAATTCGCGTTGTACACTAAATATGGTACCTACTGGGGTCGTCGAGCAAAAAAACTTAGAGGATTCAAGCGTCAGCCAACGTAAACTACAAATTTTCACGTAACTACAGTGAGAGTTTCACGTGGATAAGCACTCATAACTATGCCGGTCGTCTCAAGAAGAGAAATTCCCCCTAAAGTCGGCTGGGTGTCACTGGTGCATTCCTTGGCCTATTTCGCATCAGAAGGAGAGACGTTCTACAAACACCTGTAGCCTTGCTAGGTAAACGTGTTAATTTACCTTCGTTTGTTCAGAAACGGTTTGTGTTGACACTGTAATTGATTTGGTAGGTTGTCATAATGTAGCAGTAAAAGATCGATGATAAGAACCCACCTGTGTGTGCATGTTTTTCACGGCCAAGTCGGTCTCCCCCGCTGTGTGGACGTCTCCATCATAACCTAGCTACATGTGCGTGTGACTGTACGAAATGTTCGTATGGAAACGGTCGCACGTATTTTGCTGTTCCGGCGATAGCATTTGCTGATTAGAAGAGTTTTGACTTACTTAAGAGCAACCACAAAAATAGGACACTGATACCGCTGATGTTCATTTTCATTGGCAAGTAGTGTTGTATTCCAAATATCTGTCGAAAAGTGCCGAACTTCTGATAATTCATCAAAACGTTGGACAGACATAAGCTGCACGATTAAAAGCTGGTTGTATGTAGCTGTTTGGAAACGACCCCACAGAAGTCAGAAACAATTTTTCGTCTAAAGACATTTGGACACCGGCGTCATCAAAATATAGCTCATTCCTACGGATGGAGACCAAAGTAACAAGAAGACAGACAGTTCATTCTGAGTCCACACACAGATAATTATAACTTGCCTGTCTCTTAGTCTATTTGGAAGACCAGCTGAAGTTCCAAAACAATCGGTTTTCACCTGATAGAACAGTCAGCATAAAAAAAATCTGAAACTGTGCACAGCCACTTTGGTCATTCTCGTGTAACATACATTTTTATAGTCTGACTAACGGTTCAGAACGGCGACTACCATGCACGCTTTTCCCTAGTTAACAGTTTACGCAGTGCGATGTGATGGATTGACACAGTTTGCAAACCACGTCGACTCGAGAGTCACTTTAGTCTACGTCCGGAACACTATCACTTGGTGAACATCCGTACATTAAATATACAACGCAGTACAACATAGACTTGGTGATTTATCTTCAGCGATAAACTTAAACATCCGAAAGCTTTCGGGTAACCGGTGTTACAAAGTAATCTTCTGTGAATGCTAAACGACACAAACCCGACTGTGAAATTAACACAAATTGGATCGGTTCCCGCGATGTTTCTTTGAAGACACTATATAAATTTAAAAAAACTCAGTTAATCACTTCAGCAATATGTAGCACTCAGTAACCGTGTGTGGCTGGTGTGGCGATCAAACGCAAACCAATCAGGATGGACCTCTTCGGACAAGAACGATCAAGGTACTGTGTGTCAATGAAGTAGATGTGAGAACTAAATGCCTATGTACTGTTCGATTGAGAGAATGGCTGCCATCTATATGTTTTATATTCGCCGATGTCAGTCGATGAAAGGTGAAACACGATCAAATGAGAGTGAGGTGGACGAGTAAAGAAAACCACGTAGTGAATTAGTGGAACCAATAAGGTTAACCCCCGAACTGGCGTCAAAATTGAGAGGAGGTATGGAAACAAGGTCGTGATTGCCTATGTACCTTATTATATTGAGGTTTTAGTTTTAAGTGAATGACAAGAATGATTAGCTCCGTTAACATCTTAAAACACGTGGGTTATGTTGTTCTAATGAAGGGATCTAGTGCACTAACTCGATGCACCAACAACGGTATCACAAGCGTTCTGATGATGGAAAGCGATTGTCTGGATTGGGACGGAATCACGTGATCATGACAAAAGTACACAATAGGCAATGAGAGGAGGCCGGCGGACAAACGTATTCGTTGTTTCATGTGACCTTGGATAGGTACACAGACGACAGAAAGTCAATGTTAGTGAGAGAGAAGGTCGGGATTGGTATTATGATCAAAAAAGACTTTATATGAAAGTCTGGAAGCCTGTAACAGTGTGATGTTGTCCGCTTACTAGTAAAAGCTTAGATAGAAAAGCTGAATCTATGCAAGTGCATATAACAGAGCGAGAAGTGGTGAATGGTCGAACAGGTCGAAAACCGTTTACAAGACAGACAAGAGAAGATTGAAAGTTCAACTAGTTGAAAAGCAGCAGTTTTTCAGCCGTCAACGCCATCCTCCAACGTGACTACCAACACACTCCGTCTGAGAGGTTACACTCATTTAGATGAATTCAGCACGCATGCGTCGAGTTATCAGAGTGGAACAGAAAATATTATTTAAAGTTAGAAAGGTCACGTCGTCAGTTCAAAGAGTTGTTTAATTCGGACGCTTGGAAAGAGGCTTCTGTCTTTGAGTACTTTATCAGTTATATCTGGGGATGGATTTGAAACGCATAAGTAAAACTACAAAAGATTTATTCTACGGAGACATTTTGACCGGTCTTATCGTTTATGATTTACGGACAAAGCTTAATGAGCAAGCGTTATTACAAATTCAAGCAAAATTTAGATGAGCTATTGACTACAGCAGGGACCACAAGTAAACCAGTTTACGTCCAAAAAGATTTCCATGAGTAAAACATTTAAGTTATAAACAGCTTAAATTAATAAGCACGAATACAAACACGAACAGGAGTAAGCGGAAGCCAGTGAGTAAAAAATAGTCTTCCGATTCTACTTGCATATTGCCAAATCGGTGGATGAATGAAGTTAACCTATGTAAACTGCTTGGTTAACACTGCAGTATAGTAACGAAACAACGTTTTCCTGTAACCAATTTAAAATTCACAATACCATCAAGCTGCTTCACCACATATGATCAAATCAGTAACAGTACTGATACTAACTTCGGAGAGCACTGTAATCTCATGAATACCAGCTCTTAACTTTATGACAGTGATAGATCAAATGTTGTCTGATTCTGTACACAAAAGCACGTTTGGAATTGTGTATTACAACGACTTCGAAAAAATACCATGTATGCCCACGTGTTAGGCGATACGACACATGAAAAACGTCCTACACTCAGATGTCATACATCGTTTCCTTCATATGTTTGATCGAAGGATGATCAACGCTGGTTTTGTTGTTCATCAGCCACTGTTCCTGCGTTATGAAAACAGTATTTCAAGCGTGTTCACCGTACTTTACAAGTGTGAACGAATACTTACATTATGTTAAACATGGCCAGTGAATTTATACTTTATTTTCCGATGTGGCGTTTGGCTGACCAGTCTAAATTCCGCCTTATCTACGATGGTAAATTTTGATGAAGGTGGTTACGTCGGTTTTCTTGTTTGACAGTAGTTAGCGAGTCAGCGCTTCTGATATTGACCGTTTCGATGTTTCTCTAGAGGATTCTGAGATGAGGCGTGTGGAGTAATTTATGTACACAAGCAGCTGATGGATAAATGGTCATTCTTTCTTGAAGACGGTCAGGACATAACCTCGTTCGAGCAATTTCAGCAAGAAACGTTTAAATGAAACTACCGTCTCCATCAGGTGAGCTTCCCACACAGTTTTCTTGTAATCAATCACCACTGACCGACGTTTCCACATCTGAGAATGAATTTCTATTGCTTTCTGGAATTTCTGTAACCTGGAAGAAAACTGTTCAACTGTGCACAGATTCGGTTATCATGTTGTATTGAGTCCCCTCCTCCCAGAGAGCCAGACTTTGCCATCAATGTATCGTTTATACAGCGCTATGGGATCACTAAACGTTTCTGTGTGTATTTCTAAGTTCGTCATGGCATCATCACCGAATACGGAACCGAGTGAACTTTCGATTAACTGGACCATCACTTCTTGTTAAGATTCGCCAATATATAAAAATCGGATATTAATGGCACACATGTACAATGGTTTGCAAAATTTGACTGTAGATGGCGGAAGAAAGCTGTTACGTTCGTCGCAAAATCAGAAATATTAGATATCTCTTTGCTTAACAATACATGTTCAAAGCAACTTTATATGGAAAGATAAAACAATCTGTAGTCGACTGGAAAATGGAAACCAGCGAGATTATCCAATTCAAAAAATCTGATGTATGACATGGACATTCTACCAATATAAACTAATGACGATTAAGCCGATGTACAAGATACCAGTTGATAATTTGGAAGAAATCAATTCGTACCCATTGATCACACCGTCCTTCGTTAACACTGAAAGGACATGCTAGAAGAACTCACTCTAAATTTGGAAACATTGGATCTTTCAAAGTCAGGAGACTGAATGAAGTTAACATGTAGAGGCAAGTGGAAAATGATGGTTGAAGTTATTAAAGATCACGTGGAACCTTTTTCCTGGGAAGCCTATAGGAAAAACGAAGTATTTTATATGTTCTGGTCTACCGACTTACCAACCGGTGCGTGTCTGTAAAAAATGAAGCAACTAGGACGAGGATGAACAATGCGATTCATAAGAAATGTATTCGTCGGACCCATGTGGTCGGAGAGCTATAAAACATATGGTCTTTTCTCTTGTTCGTGAGTGTATGCATGGTAACGGTGGCTGCTGATGATAAGTGGCTGGAACAACCGCAACCTCATGTCAGTCAACGAAGCTATATATATCTAATAGTCGTGCGGCACGGAGATCAAATGATGGGTTGCATGGATTGTTGCGATCAGCCATGACTGCAAGCGCCGTGCTATTATTTAGCACGTGAAAAATTACCAAACAAAGCGAGCTGTGCTATTGGATGAAAAATCCAAATTAAAGACACGAGGAAAATTGCAAGTCATTCGATAAGACTATCGATCAATGAAAATAGGCTAACGAATCGAACAAAAATTTGGGCGTTCAGTGTAAATATATCACTGTTTCTTACAGCAGTAAATTTCGGACGGGATCCGGTCCTGCTTCTTTGTTTCACAGAAGTGCATAAAACGTGTTCAACTTGTGGTGTTTGTCACTTGACTGTACACCATTATTATTCAGACACTAGTTTGGGAATGTTGAAGAGAAAGATCTTTAAAAGATTCATTCTGTATTTTATTGTAGTGAATCAAAGTAGCAGTGGTCATTGAGATGGTAATTCAAGAAACCGGAGCGATTATATCGTTAAATTACATGCATAGGATTACTGTGTCCTACAATTGTTCATAAACGGACCAATTGATGTAACGCTTAATTAAGCACACATTGTAGTTAGTATGTTAAGAACATACAATTAAAGCTCTGCCTCATGGAGATGACCTATGGCTCTGTAAGCCGCCATAGCCATCAACGTCCAAATATAATATACAGTGGATGCCTGGGGCCAAATTGGCCGCAGTTTTGTATTGTCCGATGTTGTAGTTGTGTGAATGAACGGTCATATTAAATGAGAACTTTATACTTACAGAAGAAGATATGATGCAATTAGCTGTCGATAAAACCAGCTCGTTTGTTTTCCATACAAGGTCTTACCTGGAACATGCTGTTATCAGAGCGCACTAAATGGTTGTGTAATGTGAAGGCTATGTATTTCACCTTTACTCTGGCAGTTGCCTAAAAGTCAGATGACCAAATGTATCCTGTCAGGAAAACCATGGGTCTTTTATTTTGTAACAATATGCGTCCCGTACTCTATGAAAGTTCTCAGAAGTCGGAACTTCACTTTTGCCATCATGAAGCAACACAAACTTGGTTGAAGTAAAATCCGCATCTATTTGCATTACCGGTTGCTAGGGCGTCGCAAACATTTCGGTTCAAATTTCACAATTTGTTACTCGGCTTCACCAGTTCGGTTTTTGCATTCCAAAACGAGTTCAGACAAATTGTTCTATTCGCCAGATCGTCACAAATGATGTCGCGAATGGCTCTACGGATTAAATGCTGTCGTTATTCCATCGTTCTTTTCTCGACGACTTTTAGTAAGGTTCTGACTGGCTACAGGTTTCCACTAAGATTACCGTTCTAGCTCAATTCAAATACATCTCCCTATCTTTGATACAGTTGCACTCTCTTAGAAATAGCTAGTCCTAGAGAAATTGGGATCCGTGATTTCCTTTAATGTATTCTCCAGAATATCCACGATGTTTCTGTGATGATATCAAACTCGATGTCCCGAAAACCGCAAGATCCCTGCGAAGCGAAAGTCACTGTCCTTGTTACACCGTACCCGTTCATGTTACCTTTTGAATGTAGACTTACTGCAAATCATCAGTATCAGCATTAAGGCGTTGCCGTGAATAGTACTGCTCTATTCGTTGCATTCTTCAAGATAATAATATCCCAGTGGGTACCATTTGCAATTGCACCCAACCATTCCAACATTTGCTTGGAATCTCAAGATCGCCGGGAGTTACCCCATAACTTCTTCTACGGTAGATGGTGTGGGGTTGCGCTAAAAGTTCTCTTGCACTTTCGTCTCTGGCTCTCTAACTTGTATTCGTTGAAGCCTGCCCGTTTCTACAATGAGTGAGCTCCTAGGCAAAATCTGATCACAAATTCACTGCCCACTCTCCACGACTTCTGAACGTCATTAGCATCAGAATAGACAACATTCCGCAAGAGAATCATTGATCGGGTGAGCCAAGATTGTGGTATTTATTTCTTATTACTCCGGTCATGTTGTCACAACTTCTTGCACCCAATGTTTGCGGCCTCAAGTGATATATACAACTCACATCTTGTCTCTGTTACATATGCACTGACCATGTTCTGATGTACCGTGAGTGACCTTGACAACCTAACTACCTTGCATTTTATTTGCTGAAACTGTGGCCTGTTTAGCCACATGAACAT
The DNA here is from genome assembly GCA_013368495.1 of Paragonimus heterotremus. NCBI lineage: Eukaryota > Metazoa > Platyhelminthes > Trematoda > Plagiorchiida > Troglotrematidae > Paragonimus > Paragonimus heterotremus. Next base: position 9,857 of record LUCH01006395.1, read on the forward strand.
TTCAGCAAATCGATAATACTTAGTGTAATAACACGTGTTCTATGTCTCTAGTTTGGCTACGAGCCCCGTAAGTGCATTGTTGTGCTGTCCTGTTATCGATTATCAGGTTTAATTAGCTGGCGACTTAGAAGAGTGATGTTGATATTACACTTGTCTACGCTGTTTTAGTGAAAAAACTCAATTAGCTTTTTGCAGCCGTTAGAAGTGGATGTTTCCGGATTATTTAAAATTATTGCCAGTGTAGTAAGAAAGTACCACTCTACTCATACGTACGAAATTAAATTACTGTAGTTTCTCGGTGATGAGACCCAACGGTAAGTTGTTGCTCTTCGTGTTGACTGTAAATAAATTGTTTCTGACACGCTTGACACACTGAGTGAGATGGTGGGAGGATGTCAGCATGCAGATACTATGAGATTCTGTTTTACGAAATTTCACCAAGCTCCAGATGAGAATGTGAGTGGTGCTGACGAAATGGTTGCCATTAAAACTTGACCCCTCAAACCAAATCCGAAAGTGAGATCTCCCCACAGTATTAAATTTGGAGGATCCAAGCAAACAAGCACATGACTAATTTGTTCTGACAGGAAGTTAGCACTAATGTTCGACAATAGGAAAACAGTACTGGAGAGTTAGCCACGTTCTGACATCAAGAAGCATGGACGCTGCTCATGGTGTGACCTCGCCAACATAGCTTATCACCGAGATATCCAAACGTTATGCGTACTATCCGTGTGATTGTCAGCATTCTTCTGTCAACCAGTGCCGTCAAAACAGCTTTGTTGAAAAATTCGATACCTAGATCGAGTGCGTCGCATAAAAGTCTGCAAACTACCAAAGACTCAACCACCAGGGAAACCACTGAAATCTATCAACAGTTCTACGGAATTCAACCCCATGTTTAACGCCGTTTGGAGTGCTATTACTGGTAGCTATTCCTAACTTCTAATTTATTTTGTGCTGTTAAAACTCAAAGAAAAAGCCTGTTTGTGCAAATATTGTTATTGAAACGTCAGTAAAGATCGTAAGTGTAGTCTCCGTCAAAAATGTGTCCAAAGCTTCTGCACGTCAGTTCACTTTGTAGACGTGCATCGTATTGTTTTGTCCCCTGTGAAAGAGAATTTAATAATCCCCTTCCGTCAAAATTTAATGTGATACGAAACATAACCATACCTGTAGTAAACACCCCGATCTATTCATCAACTCGTTCGGATGTCCACTGATAAACGGCTCCGGTGATCTTATAAGATAGCGTGCCGTTTGCTTTATTTCCGTAGTGATGAGTCTTGATTCAATAGTATTGTTCGCCCTGTTAGTGGTTTCTCGCGTGCTAACTGGTGTTATGAAGGTGGCCATCTAGCTTGGTCGCACCAATCAATGAACATCGTCATTTGGTCGCCATCTAGAGTAATTATTAGCATTCGCACTTTTCCGCGAAAAACCAGACTTTACTGGTTTAAGTAGTGGCTGGGGTTTGTCCGAACCTATTCGGTTAGGAGTGGACCACAGTCTACCAGGCTAGTTAGGTACGGTGATAACGGTGGTGGGACCATTGCGGGGTTTTCGTCCATATACTCCAGTATGTTCGAAGAAAAACTTACCAACTCAAATAAACTTCATACCAGTGTCAGACTGGTCTTCAATCTCCTACCCTCCATTTTAAAACATGGACATTAGATCACTCCTTGATGTCTCTTCAAATTCAAACAACGCTAACCAGGAATACGCGCATTCATAAAACTAGTAGGGTGGGAGTGAAGAAATAAATCAGCAAATAAGGTGAAGAACACAGCGCAAAACGATTAAGTCTATAGAAGTCTAGGACTTACACGTAAATGTTACTGTACAAAGTCTGTGTATAGCTGGGGTGAACGTAACATCGACCGTAGCGATAAGTACGTGAACTTCGAGATGCCAAAATGAATTCAGCATGTGACTGTGCAATCTGTTTTCTTCTTCCGGGCATCATCCAAACTTCCGGTTTCATCTGTCACCAGGCTCATATTGGCCACCGGTCATCGGAGTAATTTTTAATAAACATTCAGGATTATAATATGCCACATTAATCCGCGTTTCCTGCATTTTGTTGAAGCGGTCGATATTAGCCGTCTCAGGCCAGCATTGTGTGTGCAGAAACAATTAAATGTAAACCTTAAACTCCGATGGACCTAACAGTTTTGACCTGTGTCCTCCATCTTATTAACTCTCTTATTTTTTCACCCTCGACCTAATTAGTGTAGTACATGTATTTCTGGGTATTGTTGTTTGTTGCTGATATGGCAATACGAATTGCTAGCAGTTACCAGTGTTTGTCTTCTTACTGCTATGTTCAAATTTAGGAAGATAACCAAGTGTTTCAAATTACTCCCTATAGTCAAAAGTCGAAGAGAAACCAACTCGGCTACAGAAATCAAGTACAATCATTTTTGTACAACACATTGCAAATGGGAATCCAAAATCGTTCCTGTTATCATACCAGATAGCTTTGTGCGAATCTGTTCCGATCATAAATTAACCGTGATCCGGTTTACCGCACTGAACAAATATACCGAGTATCACACAGGGAATTTAGACACCATATCCACCAACGGTAGAAAACTTATAAGAAATTCGCCTTGGTCACACCTACACACAGGTGGAACTCGTTGAATAAGCTCTTGTTTGCAAAACAATTAATTTACCTAAGACACGTTTTCAGTACACACAATAACCATTTTTACTAATTCGGTCTCATCAGTTTCCCAAAGGATTATACAAATTTGGCGAAAGACATTCCTGTTGCTTGTGTGTATTTACAGAACATCCTAATCACCAGACTCACGGCCTTCATGCATTTGGACACATCAGCCTTAGTTCTCGATCACCTTTGGCGAAGCGGATTTCAAAGCAGCGGAGGCCGAAATGTGAATTCCGTATTGATTCTGTCCGTTGTTGTATGATGAAGTCCAGCTCAATCATGATGCAGCAAAGATGAGTTCTTTTCGGTTCTGGGACTATCTTCACGTTACCGCCGTTTCCTGGCGCGTGTTACCACAATACTTTCTTCTTTATATACACAGCTATACGAAACACACTTCGAACTCGGAGTTTGATTAAGCGTCAGGTTTTCATTAATGCAAAAAGTTAAACGCCTCTTCACTCACAGAAACACTTGGCACAACAGAATAATGACTTCCATGGAGAGTTGGCGCACTGCTTTGTAACCTAATCAAAGACTGCTCTCTCAGGTCAATTGCGTTTGCCACATGCGCCTTGTAAGCAACTACAATTAATTTAATACCCCCAAATAGACTACGGGGTCAAGCATTCTCAATAATTAGTCAGGAGACAGTGCTTTGAAATCCTTGCAAATCATAAGCCGTAATTAGCATAACTAAGAGACGAATTTGGTATACTGCTTTATCCACAATGCGAGGTAGGGGCATTAATTCTAACTGCCTACCGTTATGAACCTCGTTTCATAACTCGAGACAACAGTACAATGGTTGATGTCTAGAGTCACGTTCCTTTAACTAGCCCAATGACAACAACGAGTGAACCAACCGAATTGGGTGGACCTTGTAACATTTGAACACAACCCCTACTCGAAGCGGTGAGTTAAGATGGCCGCCTCGTCAAGATCCAGTACTGTCGAAAGCTAAACAGCTGAATGACTTGCAGAAAATTATAGCTGATTTGAAACCATGCATGGTTAAAAAAGACAAACCAAGTTTAAATGATGTCTGTGTTTTCCGGCTGTTGTACACTACTGCCACCTAATGTCTGATAACCAGTTCTCTGGGAATTGTACAGTGCCCACCCGGCAGTAGCAAAAATGAAGTCTCTTGCGAGAGGTTATTACTGGTGGTCAACTGTTGATCTAGATGTCGAATAATTTCCGAAATCTTGAAGTGTGTCAGAAACACCAACGCAATAATCCTCCCGTGCTGTCACCCCCTTGGTCTTGACCGGATAGACTGATAACGATTATATGCGGATTAATGGCCTGATGTAGCATAACTTATGCTCACTCCAAGTGGATCGATATCTGCCCAGTCACACACCGAGTCGCAGTCTATGATCACAAAAAATCAATCTACCTTTACTACATTCGGAATCTCCGAGACAACTAGGACGGACAACCAAGCTGTTTGCTGCCATGCGTGGTTCCAATAATTACTGCACACCATTAACGTACAGCACATAAAGTCAGAATCAAACCTCCTTACGTCAAGTGGTCTGACCGAGCTTGCAGTTCAGATTGTTAAGCAAAACTTTCTCATACTGCGCTCTAGAATGGAATAAACTAAACTTCGCGTACAGAACTATTTCAAATTAGTCGATAAGGAAACCTCTTGCGGAACTGATGTTTAGCAGAAAGTCATGACCGAATTTACACTTATTTTGCAGTTGCATCGAGAAAAATGCATGAAAAGATGTGCGCACATTTACACTGCAGAAAGGAAATAAAACTGAGAAAGTGAAGTTTTACATATACACTGCTGCTTCAAGAGACAACTTGGTGGCTTGCTATAGTTGGTACCTGTATAGGAAACCATACTAAATTACAGTCGGTAGACAGTGGTATTGTGCGTCGAAATTCAGATCACTTCCGACAGCACACCAAGGAGACTAAAGTCAGAGAGTCCCGATACACACAGATACACAGAATTTGATTGCGACGCAAAGATCAACAACAGATACGCAAGCCGTGGTCCAATGGTCGCAACGTATGCCAAAACCAGTTGACTGATATCAACTTGACATTTATCACATCGGCTAAGGGTGATAACTAAAGATGTTGTGCACGCACTCCTGAGCCAATTGCGTTTGCTGGCTTCTTTCCAATTGACCGTGACTGAACTTGAGAATCTGACTACCTTGTATTTTGATGGTTATAATTCTGGACCGTTTAACCACCTGCAGGTTTTAGCAAATCAATAATACTTAATGTGTTAACACGTGTTCTATCTCTCTACCCCCTCTACAAGCTGCGTGCGTCTATTACACGATATCGTGACATTGACTACTAAGTATTATCGGTCTTTTGGTTTGAAGTTTGTAAGTTTTCGAACTCGAGGTCACACTTCATTATTTGCTGCAATCTGTGCCGCAGTAAGGTTGACTGAAAATTAGACTAATCCAGTACGTCAGAGAACAGCAGTTCGTTTAGCACCAGAAATAAGACATGCATCTTTATCCTAATCTGTTTCACGCTGCTGCTAACTATCTCATTTGTTATGCTTCTGTTTAATTGTAATTGATAACGATCTCCGACCAAATCTCTCGAACAAATTTTGATCCAAACTGTAAATTTGGACTTTCCGTTTGACCTTGTCAAGTACAAATTTCCAATGCACGAGGAAACAAATCAATCTCCGTTAACATTGAGCCTAGGATAATCTGAGTGAGATATAGTCTAAAATGTATTGTCTCTTACGTTGTATCATGTTCAATGACCTAATGTCAATATTCAAGTGAATATCGCCCTATTTTTTCAAAAGCACTCCGACTTAATCGACATTTACGGGTCTGTCCACCGATGCTATCAAATTTAACTGCAACTGCTGTTTCACCAGTCCAGGGACAAATAAGAGAAATTGTTTGTCTGGTGCAGTGTGCTCGATTAAGGACATGACAGTGGTACTTGGTTTGTGTTTCAAACGGGAACAAAACAGACGAGTGCTGACTGACAACAGCTGACTTCATTAGCATGTGAGGAAAACTGTTAAGAATGAACATCACAAAATCCACTGTTTGTATAAGTGGTATTGAATCCACATCCACCAGACTTAAAGACGTACGATTTATCGTTCTTCGGATTATTGGAGGATGAACAGATTCGTTTGAACACTTGAGCTTTTTCTTCTCCAAAATTCGTGGTTGAATATCGAAGAGTTGAATTATCTGCATTTGAATAAAATTTACCGGTAAGGCACCAAAAGATAGACGAAGAACTAACTGACGTCGCTGCTGTCTGTCTTCAATAAGAGGCCAGAAATAGATCTTTATCGAACGCCACTTAAAATTTGCTGTACCATCACCTCTTTAGTAGTTCATTTAATTCCATTGCATAAAAAAGTTACTTTTCTTTTTACCATTCTTGTAAAGTTTTCCAGCTACTTTATTCTACTGTTTCTGTCGTTCACGCCTCACCACAAAAATGATGGAGTGTTATTGCAAACTTTATAATGTCTAGCCATATGTGCTGACGTCCATTCTGTTGACGATAGTATTTTTCATCTTGAGTTTCTCTACAGTCTTGCAGTTGCGAATATAAATACACTGCGAAAATGTGAAATGTTTCCTGTTTAATCATCTCTCAGGCCTTAAACGTCTTGGACAATATGGTTACGAATAGGGTTGTTCTCCAAACACTTACAAAAATTACAGATAGCAAGAAACCAGGTGTCAACAGTACCAATAGCAAAATCAATGGCTAGCTTATCCTTAGTTTGCAGCGACACTTAGGCTGATGGGCTCAACTGGCCACCTCTGCTGTTGGCTACACATTCTGACACCTCGTATACTCATCGGTCAGTTCGTGATTTTCCGCTCTTAGTGACAACAATCTCTGCTCTGATACGTCACAAGCCCCACAGTCCGAGTTAACTTATCCAGCTCTGATCGAGGGCAGAAAACCGTGCTCGAGAAACTCTGAATCCGTGAAGTCGTTTCGGAAGATTGCAGTCTCGTTTTCGTCATACTTATTTTCAAAAATGCTTCCTGAATTTTGTGTGGAAAACAACAGGGAATGAGTCTGATTTGTACTGCGTTGAAGTGACGGTTACTGAACTTCGAAGACTAAGTGTAAAGTGTAAGCAACAGATCCGCAAAGAACCACCTGGGTATATACCCCGGCCGCGCCTGCATCGATCATATTTTTACACTCCGCGAGGTTTATGGACCCCGCCATTCATATAGAAGGCCGACAACCGTTGTCCATGTAAGCATCAGAGTGGCCTTTGATTCAGCTGGCACAGGTGCACTATGAGACGGCTACTTATGAAACGGTGTGTCCGAAAGATGTGCCAACATACCGGGAAAAAATTTCCGTTCGACTTCTGATTGGGTTAGAGCGCATTGGCAGCTTATCGCCTACCTTCAACACTTCAAGTTGGATGAACAAGGTTGTGCAGTTTCCCTTTTCTTTTTCAACTTTGCAGTGAACCAGCTCGTGGCGTGCGCTCGGACGTATTGCGAATATGATTGAGTGGGATTATTCACAGGTATTCCATTTCAAGACAGAGTAAGCAGACGACATTACTTTAGTCTGTGAAGGTTCAAGAGGAATGTACAACATCTTAGACAGCTCAGTTAATGTGTCTCATAAGACCTGTGTATCATTTAAGTGAAAACAACCTTTGCAAAACTGGCACAATTCTGATACTGCTCTCATTCATGATGGCAAGCCGTTGGAGGCAGTAGATGAGCCCACGTAAAGTTGGATTAATATTGACACCGACGAAAAGTCTGAAGATATCGCATACCGTACATCTAAGGCTCAAATGGCCTTCACAACTGACGCTACTCGTAGCACCGACCTGATTTCAGGCTTTCAATGAAAGATCTAGTATATAACGTCACAGAACAGACAGTCTTATTAAATGATTACCAAGCCTCACTCATTCGTACGAAGAATGTTCATAGTGTTCATTCCCAACCACCATAGCCTCCAAAGCATTAGCTTCATGGATTGATTGATAGTGCTCACCGAAGTATATTCGGGAATGACAAACTTTGCCAACCCTTGAGCATATTGCCATCATCTCACAGGCCTGGTCCGTTAGGCCACATCCTAAGAGTGTCAGTTGATTGCTTATCACGTCGTACTTTTTTACTGCGGGTGGTCATTTGGCTAAAGGTGGCAGCCTGCTGGTCATGACACGACTCGGGTTCAGGATATGAAGGTAGTGATACTGAGACTTTCATTAGTACAACGGTCCCGGCCTCATGACCGTGGTCTAAAGTACATTGAACGACGCTAGATAAGGACGTTATTCATTATGGTCAGGAGTAATCAATGACGCCTGTGTTGCGAATCCACGTATGTATCGATTTAATGTCCTCTTCAGTTCCATCCACAGCTATCTTTTTTCTACCTTCCAAAACTCACAATTCCGTTGTGATACATACGCCAAATTCTGTATCCTGATGCATATGTAATCATTACTAGGTGTTCGCCCTGGACCTGCCCTGGACCTAGTGACCTTTCCTAACCCATCAATATACTATTCAGCCCACCAACTAAGTTCAGGGCAGGATCAAGTTCACGAATAATTGTTTCTGAACACGCAGGGCCGGCTTCAGTGGATTGATTGCAACAGCCTCAGCAAACCGCAAGAATCTTGGGCTGAAGTGACATAATAAGATTCTGAATGCACAAGCCGGATCGAGGACGTAAGCAGTGGTCAGGATGTGTCTTGCGATTGAAGACGCTAGTTGCTTGCGTGTTTCAACAATATTGCCGTTCTTCTGTAATACTGAGTTCTGCACCCATTTAGGTAAATGTTCCTTCACTCTGGAAATCAAACACTTCTCGGTTCTGCCTATGTAACTTTCTTTGCAGTTACATGTAAATTGGTAGATACCGTGTGAGGTGGCACTGACAGGTTCATCTCCTTTGATTGAAGGCATAGACAGCTTCTGGGTTCGAGCTAGTACACAAAGTTCAGCTGCGTTGAATGTTCGTTTAATCGAATTAATCAGTGTTTGTGTTATTTTATGCATACTATAATCGCCTTTAAAAAGCAATTCTATATAAACCTTTTTCTTTCTTACAGTGACCACCTGTTTGGATAGCGGTTTCGGTCTACTGTGCCTTTCTGTGAGGCCTTTTGAATAACAATTTGATTGTAGTGCAGTAGTGATCAACTCTAATTCCTCCACAAGACTATACAGATTTGTCTTGCGTGTGTGAATAGTGTATTTACTAGTGCGCGTTTGTGAAGGACCGGTGTGAAACTACTAGAGTTTAAGTACTGATCAGACCACGTGGATTTCCTATAGACAGTTCCTTTGATAGGGCCATCTCCCCGGCGACTTATGAGTGTATCTTGGAACGGTAAACAATTATTTGCCTCAAATCCACAGGTTACCTTCAGATTGAGATGACAACTATTTAAGCGCTGCACTAGGTTATCTCTCGTTTGTTCGGGTCGACTGAATATTAGTGTATCATCAACATAGTGTTTGTAGTATGACAGACTTCTTATGTCTCCTGTTAACTCTTGTTCAATCCTTAGCATAAAAAAGTCAGCTAAGATGGGCCCTTACCGACTTCCTACGGCTACCCCATCTATTTGGCGGTAGTACCCATCAAGAAAACTTCTGTTTTTACTCGTTTTCCAACCTGTCAATGTGATCTGGTTTGTCTGGACCATCATAGGGATATGAAGCTTGAAAAAACGGCATAAGTTGACATGAAATCATGTCAATGTTTCATCGAGATATTTTAATGTTAAACAGGTATAAGCGTCCGTCAAAAACTGTTTGGTACTTGTACAGATAAGTTGACTGTACTCCAGTCCACTATTTGAGCTTCAGATAAAGCGGTTGAAAGCTTGCTTTTTGCATCAATCCATATTCCAGATTGCTTCAAATGTGTCGAAACTTTATAAGTTGACTGGTCCCTTCGAAGCCAGTCAGAGAAACAGTTCTTATGATTCCAGCACATGACCTGTGGTTGTCAACCTAATCAGACCACTACCTCATTATGCACCAGTTGTAAAGATATTAGCGTTCACGTAATGAGCAACCCGTGTTGTATCCAAAAAGCTATGTATCAACCGTTCGTTAAAACCCACGGTAGGTTAATTCTAATTTATCAAGGAAGAACATATATGAATATTTTGGATTAAACCAGTTGAAAAAAATGTACACATTTTCTTTCTTAATAACTATCTGTCTAATTTCCAAGAAAAGCAATTTAAAATACTGTAAACAGATATTATGTCTAAAATACGTAATCGTAAGTTTGCCGATCAACTGTGAGCGTGACCCAGTTGGACAGATTGTGAGTTCATTTTCTTTTGACAAATTCAAATATGCGTGTAGCGAATCGATTTTTGGTAGTGACACGTTCTGTAGTACAAACTCAATCGATCAATAGTATGCTCTTGTATGCTGTGGTCTGCCTTGATCAACATACTGAAAAGGCTTGGGTTCACAATCACACACATTAGATCTTCTTTCATGAGCTGGGTCAGTGGTCGATGGGACTAATTGGTTGTACTGATGGCTAAAGCTGAGCTGCTATCACAACGTCAGTGACAACAGATTTGGCAACTAATGAATAGAAACCTGTGGCATTAAGAATGTAAGCAAAAAGTGTTGAGTGTGTTATGATAGTATGACTGTGCTATCTGGTAGATCAAAAAATCAGTAATAACGTGTTAATCGAAAACTCTTGGATACAGCTTGATAATCTACTGAAAAATTTTGCTTAGACGAAAATGTGTTCTTCCAAGAAACCGCAATCAAGTTCATTCGGTTATGAATTGGTTGCATTAAGTTTAATGTCTCTATGTACAACATGCGTTGTACTGGGAACTCCGCTCAAGGATATAAACAATGTAGGAGATACCAAGCATGAATTCGTAGATTATATACTGAGTTAACTTCACAAACAGTGGTTCTCACTTCGCCTGCTTAGATGTTTGCAGTTACTTGAGATAGTATGCAAACTATGTGTGCAAAAAAAGACGAGTCAAGTAGATCAGCAAAACTACATGCGATGAAAAGTATCTCAACCATTTTGGAAGGAACGGGGCATGCTAATGGATAGAGTAGGTTGGCAGAGGCAACAGTGATGAGTTCCGTGTCGACCAATGTCTAACTTGTATTCACACTTCAAGATGTTTTGAGATAATTGGCGAGTGAAAGTTTGTGGTTTTTGCGAACTGGTTTTTACCTAATTGGATATACACAGTAGAGTTTGGTGACAGTAGTCATTATTTTATTCAGCAGAATGTCAGCAATGTTTTTTACTCAGGTTGGTGCACATTTGATGCCGATAAGAGACAAACATTACACAGTAATTTACTCGTAAATATGACCACGAACGAACATGAGCGTACCTGCTTTATGTTAGTAGAAGCAGTCTAACAAAAACTAGCTGCCTTAAGTGAAAAGACTAGGCAGAGCTGCTGTCGAGTGCCTCTTGTGTCTCAATAGGCTGATATATTTTGGTGTGACTATATTCAACCTTGAGCTGAACAGAATCGCACTGCAGCTGAGGATAAAACCAATGGTATGTAATTTATTTCTGTTCACACGAGACACGCCAGAAATTGACACCTTCAGTAGACTTGCTCCTTTTCAGTTTTGTGGTCTTATTCTCGTCATTCCACGGTTACATCATATTTGTGTATTTTGGCAGAATAAACCGAATTCTTCTTGCGCAGAGCAGACAACAAAATCTTAGAGTTTGCATGGTCCGGAAAAGACAGATTAATCATGTTTTTTGTCCAGCGGCAAAAACCCATATTATGATTGGTATGTTGTGGCTGACATACAGATAGCAAAGATCCACATAGAGTATTTTGATGCACATGGTCGGATATGCGAAGGAGAACAACTTAAACGTACCGAGCCCCCTATGTTGTTTGAATGGTATATGAAATAAGATATACACAACAAAACGGTACTGAGTACACTGAGATCAATTAAAATATCATACTTTGTGATAGAACCTTTCATACACTACTTTTTATTTAATTTCGACTTCAAATGTACAGCATGCTAGAAGCTAGTCCCAATTAGTAACGTTGCTTACGTCTAGATCAAAATGTCTTAAACACAGTGATACAATTTTGCCAAATTACTAACGCACTACATAGTTGCGACATTTCTGTATGAAACTAAACAATCCCAAACATGTGCTACACATAACGCCTCAATGCCTCATGCGCAGTTATGACCATAACCAGTGTCTGTCTAGATTGGTCGTCTCTCCAGTGGCCAGCTGTAGGCGCATCTGTTGCCAACTGGAATCTGAGGCGCCACGCTGTCAGTTTTAAACCTTTATATCCAGTGAAATAATACAAACGTTTTAGGTCCCTCAACCCCCCAAAGCTTTACAATTCTCTCAACCAAAACTTCAGTCACACTGGGGGGGTTCGTCGTCAGTCACTTGCTCTGTATGGCCAATTATTCCAATCCATGTTGTTTTCCAACGCTCTTTCACTTCCATGAAGTTATCTTTCGCGGTCGCTGTAATACGTATGCTATGCATTGTTACCTCACATTATACGACTCTAAGTATGCCGTGGATGCCGCAGATGGTTTCTGAATTCTGGCGCGACACACACGGTTGGCGACATCCGATTCTGATTAGCCTGTCACAGTGATCGAGGCCAAAGGACGCCTGCGCCTAACCAACCCCGAAAGTGGCTTGCGCTGAACCACTTGCGGTTCCACTCACACACCACGTATCCGGTGTAACCCCGAACGAATAAGACCAGTAGATGTGCGAGTGGGGCCTTTGTGCCCTGCTGGCCAATACTGGTTAACCAACTCTTAAGTTAGCATGAAAAGGAAACCCTTATATCTCGGAAAATAAACAGGGAGAGAGATACTGCAACGATAAGATTTAAACTGAGAAGAAAGATATGTAAAATGTAGTACAAGAAGCATTTCAGTATACGAATGCACATTACCGCATTCCAGAGAGGATGAGGGTGAAGAACAAAATTCAGATTGGACTATGGAAACAACACAATAACCATTCATCGTACAATGCACCAACGAAGAAAAGAATGGGTAGAAGACCGCAGACACCCAATTTCCTGTAAATGGGAGCGACTTAGTTGTCAGACGACCATAGTTATAGTCGATGCAATCATTATCAAAAACAGAATGGATATACTGATATGACCTACCTGAGCCCAACGAACTCGTCGTCTCTTCACCGACGGTGCACTATGAGTACGCTGGTGATCCACCAATCCTAAACGGCCAGCGCATTCACGGCCGCACACATCGCAACGGCATATAGTCATGTCACCACGACCTATGACAACGATGGTTTCCTTGTAAGCCACACGCTTTCGTTCTGGGCCGTGCAATGACTGTTTGTTGAACTCGCGGACGCCCGTCCGGAACGAATTCCTCCGGACCGTCCGGTTCAACGCCAAGCCTTCCCAACATCTAGAATTAATGTTAAGACGTGAAAGACCTACTTGCACAGCATCCTGGTATCTCAGCTTTGGACCACCAGGATTTAGCTTACCTGATCTCAGTTGTCCATAAAGCAGCTGCTTCGGGATACGGTCATCGCCCATCCGACGGACGTGACCCAGCCAATGAAGCTGATTTAACATCAGCAAGGCTTCCATCCCGTTCATGTCTGCTCGCCGCAGTACCTCAGTGTTCGGAACCATGTCCGACCACCGAATATCCAACATGCGTCTTAGACATTGCAAATGAAAGCGGCTTAGATGGCGCACATTACGCTGACACAATGACCACGTTTCATTGCCGTACAGCAGTATACACATCACTATTGAGCGGTAGACAAAGAGCTTAGTGCTCGGCTTCAGGCTGTGGTTCTGCCAAACACGTCTTTCAAGACGCCTGAAAGCAGTACTAGCCTTTGCCACACGAGCTCTCAACTCGCGGCGCACGGACGGATCAGTGGGCAGGTTGCTATCCAAGTAGCAAATATTCGCGCGGCTATCGACAACCTGTCCACTGATACGAATTTGTTGTGAAGGTATACAGACAGCACCTCCGCCCGGAGAAAGCTGAAAGAAAAAAAATCTTACCTGATCAGAGCACACACATACACAGAATCCGTTCTGTTCTTAATCCGTTAGAGAATACCGATAAAAACACACATGCATTTCTCCAGGTTTGTTCGGCTATGTCGCTTCTCGTGAATTTCTTTCGTCAGCTAACAGTTTTCCGCGTAGGACTAATCAATTTAAGCAGGTTTTCTTTGTCCAACTACAACACTGCCACTGTGTCCATCACACTATCTTTTTTAAATCAGTCGGTGGATAGTTTTTTGTTACCAGCCAATATATAAGCAATCTTGTGAATGCCCTCAGCTGAACGAACTGTTACAGGTGGGTTCCAGATAGATTTATGTGGCTGAGGAGGGACCGTTAACTGAACCGTCTGGTCAAGCAACGGCCGATAGTAGTGGTTATTGGTGAGATAAATGGAAGTTAAGTCTAATCCAACTCTACCAATTAAACAACTACTAAACGTCGATCAGAGCAACCAAATCATTGCACAAAAATGACTTCTAACACTGTGTTATTGGCAATTTGATCGAACTATCTCAATTTCATATTTAATCTGGAAATGTCACATACTACACAGTTCTTAGAAGAAGAAAAATGAGCTAAGTAACATTGAGAGATACCAATGCTTTCGGATGAACTTTTAAGGTATACGATGTATTGGCTGAAAGTATTCTGTGACAAGACTGACGGGTTTAGTACATGAAAAGCATAACCAGTCAGATGGAGTGCAATGTTGAACGCAGCACTATATTGAGAACAACGATGTCGGGGGGCAGAAGTTTAATGAACTACTTCGGACTTTAGAGTAGTATTCATTGACGTCAACTGTTCTACTTAAATTGTGAGATACTTAACTATGAAATACATTGGCCTGAGTTGAAAATCAACATGAATAGCGGATTGGCGATTTGGTGGACTAATTGCACATTATCCTTTTGTGGGTGCAAATTTACTCTTTGTTATTTTAAGGAAATCCGTTTTAAGTTTTCTGGTGGTGAACAACATATTAGCTGCTTGACGGAATCTTCCAATAAAACTACTTATTTCTGTACTTCCATTTGGGCAGACTAACTTGCATCAGCGGCACACTTGAAGATAACGGTTGTGTTAAGTATGAACCATCTGTTATTTTGACAGATATAATGGTTATTTAGAAGTGAACGTAGTGTACGACCGAGTGTCAAGGTAAATTGCTGTCAGTCGATGAAGTAGTCTGTTGTAAATCTTGAATAGATAGTGTTCAGATTTTTAAACCGAATTCTACTGCAAAAATTAAAAAAAGAGTAGTAATTAACAGCTCCTCATCGTTTATCGAGCGATGAAAAAGTAAGTTGATCTGATGAAGCGAGCTACTCTGAGGAAAATCACTTTAATTAAGCAGAAATGTCCTTTCTTATCTTTGGCCAAAATTTGAGCAGGCATTTTGAAATATAAAATCTTTCCCAAATTGTGAGAAGGGACCACTAGTAGACAATAGTGAAAAGTTTAAGTATTTCTATTTTTGAAATAGTGTAATATAGACATTCTTCAAATTGATTCCAGTCGTTCACTGGTGAATACCATCAGGGAGCACAGTTGATAGTAGTATACTTCATCATCAAAAGAACTAAAAGCATGCGAGAACACTGATGATGAGAATATATTGAAGAAAGATGAATTCAATTTCACTAGCTGACTATATTCTGTTAATCAAAAGAATGAGTTTTGTTGTCAGTGGTTTAACTTCTTGTCCATTTCATACTCATATAAAAAGTTGAAACCAAAATTTACGTAACCCCGTGTCTTCTACTGATGAGGTTAAAGGTATTTGTCAAGCTGAGTACTATGTATGCAATACAGTTGAGTATATAGAAGAGGGACAAATTAGGTTATCATTTGTTAAGCATCTGGAAAAGTGATCAAGCATGTTGTCACCAAAACGAGAAAGTGATCAGATTGGACACTTCTTATTTTAGAATATTGATTTCCAATTTCTCAACTTCTCACTTATTACGGTCAACATTCTGTACCAACCTGGTGATCAACAAAGTGTATTTTTAGAATCGTCTGGAGTCCAAATAACAATATTCACTGAAGAATATTTAGACTATTAAAAGCTTTGAAACTAATCTTTAACCAGTAGCCTGGTTGTTATTATAAGGCACACGAAGTACAAACTACTTACCATAAAACTACATCAAAACCGTTCATAAGTAAACAAAAAAATGTTTGAAAAATGGTGCTTGGGTAATTAGTTGATTGAGAACATTTAGTTCTCGTATGATAAACAGAAGACATTCCACTGAGTCGTAAGTTGTAAGCAGATTTTTCTTGAGTATCGTTTGAGTATCGCATGCCAGCACATGACGCTGGGTTCATCACGTATCCTGGCCTGATTGGACGCCGGCGTACAGTGTGCTTAACGCCATAGTTACGTGCGTGGAATGTAATCACCGCGGGCATGGCGACACGCTTTGTGGCTTAACAAGCAAAAAACGTGGTATTTGGCAAACCGAGCGAGGATCGCCGGGTTCGCTTTATACGTAGAAACAAAGATACTAAGATCTACAAACTAGTGTCAGAGTTGAAGTAAAGTTTATGCAAAGGTGAAATAATCTAGATCCAACTGATTTTAAGTAACATATGATTAGCGTGCAGATGTGATGCGTTGGAGTTTTGAAGCGGAGTAAACTGAACAGTTTTTCACTAACATCATTAGACAGCACGGTAGTATTCCCCGAAACATATTTTCGTACAGGTACCACTACCATTGGTTAATTCAGTGACAGCCTATATCCTACTGAATGTCATATCGAATTTATTTGCTGACCAGCCGGTGGTCCATTACTTTTGAACTCTACACACATTAAATATCGTTCTAGTCCTCCTCACACTTCGGAAATTCGTTATATTTTGATAATGGTTCTTGCTTTAAAACGGTCTTGGTAGATGTTCCCAGGACGAATGTTAACCACAGTTTCAAGCTAATCGTCTCATGGATAAAGGTGGCTAATTTGGATCTGCTCGTTCAGCCAGACAACGCACGAAATTGCTCCTTTGTTTTAACGATAAAGTACTGCAAAAGCGCACAACCATTCACTCAATTATACCGCCTACCAAAGACGCCTTTGTCACATTGTTATAATGCGAACAACCGTTCCTGGCTTTGCACACTCGCTTTGTGTTGACATCCATTTCGATAAGTGACTTGTGTCCGTAGTGGTGATGTAGCCCACACAACATGTAACACCGATACACGTCACCATGGCTCTATGATAGGTTGTTGGAATTGGAGTTAGAATCTACTCACTCGCAAGTGTCAGACATGTTGTCATGCTGTCCACCACACGTTGCTGTGACTACGTTTGGTCATATGAGTCATTTTTGCGATAGTCGTCTAAACGACACGTTGCTATGCTAACCTACACTTTTTGAGACATGCGGACGTGGGACATAACTTAAACTGCTATAGCCTACACGATCATCAGACAATGACCCAGATGTCGGACAGAATTGGTTCACGCCCCTGAGCTCAGCCGTTGTCCTCCGTTGAGGGAACGACAATGGCGTTCTCCCTCTGTGGCCCCCTCAACAGTGTGACCGCTCGAAGATGGCCCATGACAAACCATAGATGTTGCACTTAGGTCAATTGATAGTTTACAAGTACCAACATCCTTTTAGACAATATTATGAGCTGACTGGAAACAACATATCGACGTTCAGTTCTAGTAGGTTGACAGAATGTTCTGGCTAATCTATCAAACGCTAAGAGAGATGAGACTTAATTCAGAAATACGTTATGCCTCAATTGAAGTGTACAGTATCAAGTGCTTAGATCATCCAATCAAATAACTGGGTTCCTATCACAAATTAGGAGGTAGCGGTAAGAATCCTAGCATCCCTTCGGTTTGGATTAGGTTGGCTTGAACAAATTTTTAAGTGTCACCTGCTGACAAATGTTTACACTAGAAGCATGTCTTAACAAGAACAGAATTCAGAATGAACCACTCAAAATAGTCTACCTTCACTGTGTCACCCGAGATATCGCTAACAGGTGATCAGCCTCAACATCCACATTACTCGACCCATCCATCTTCTTCCTCTTCTACCTCCCACTTCAGTTTGTTCTTTTCATCCTCAACATCTTCGTTATTTGGGGGACTGAAATCTCCGTCATCTCCTGCGTATGCTATACCACGCTGTGTGCAGAAATGTTTGCATGGTTTGAACCAAGAGTACTTATAACTGCCTACCTTCCCAAACCAAACATTTGTTCGAAGAGATGGAATACTTTATGGTGGATAGAACTGTTCATAAGCTGCTCTTTATGAACATATAAAACCGAGTGATGTGAGGTCACACATCAGCTGGGATAACTAGAGATCGTAAGCTTGTAAATATTGTCTTAGGATCGTCTGTTCCAGTGTGTGGCATCCCAGAAAATAATCGACATGTCACACTACGATAAGAAAGCGCATTTCTTGAAATAAGCTTAATACTGGAAACAGTTTCTTCGAAACATACACAAAGAGTTGTTTTTGTTATTCATAGTCATATGGTAGATGATAAACTCGTCCATACATTGAAACATTACAGTTGTTTCCGTAATGTAAACACCTGTTTATGCTGTGAGGCTGTCCAATGGGGAACTGTCTTTTGTTGTTCAGATTCCACTTTCTCGCCCCAGTCGTGGTATATTTCACTCTCTATTCATCTGGTGCCATAATCATCATATGTTTGCATTAGTGGCCATGAAGTTCATGCCTGTCAGTTGAGCTCACGAGCGTTCCAAAGAGGCTATACAGTATAGTGCTTACCATTACCCAACCCATGATTCATGCATGGCATAACAACTTCTTACCGCAGGGAGCAGAATCAACTAGTGGCATACAGTTTTCGGCTACCTTATAGTATGCGTCACATTGATAGGGTGGAATGTATGCTGAAGAGATAGTGATCACTTTGGTACATGGCGGATTTCTGTCTTATAAATTCGAGACTGGAGTTGTTCATCTCCTCCGAGAAGGTGTGAAAAATCTACTTTAGAGTAGAAACATACAGATACACGTAATTATAAATCGAAGTTCAAGGAGGTAGGTTATTTCAAACCAAACACCACAGGCATTTGGTCGCACCCTTCGCATTCAGAAGAACTTTTCGGTTAACTCATTTCAAAGGGAAGCTCTTCACTAGAGTTCTACTTTCATTAGAGTTTATCAAAAGTGCATACCTGAATGTGAAACGGAAGTTGCACCGCAATTTGTGAGACTAGTACGTTGACTACATGCACGAATATGAAAGAAAGACTCACAAAACATGAAATAGTACCTGTTTACTCTGCCGCTTTTTGAGAAAACTGATTCTGTAAAGCCCACTTCCATCTGGATTTCTCGCTCTGGATATGTGAGTTATACACACCAAGTAATTTGGAATATATGAATAGTGTTGAATGCATTCTCCAGCAATAACTGAAGCTGGACGTTTGGAGTGTTGAGTAGCATTCAGTGTGCTAAACGATTCCTCATTTAACCGTCCCTTGTTGTATACCCATTCTTGCCAGCTTTCGACAGACAGCGTGGATCAGTCACCTCTACTCTATGCTGTAACACTTGTGTGGTTCTGTTTGCAGTTTATGTCCCAGTCGGCTTCTCTGAGGTGGACCTCTGATCACGATTCTGACCTGCGTCTAGTTCAATTTCTACCACACAAACGCGGGACATGAATGACATTATGGTAAATCTGGACTATAGTTGCAAACAAAAATGGACATACACAATGATCTTATCATTGGTATGACATAATTGACGGTTGACGGGTTCATTCTGTACATAATTAAGAGATGAGAAGTAAACTTCTGATTTCTAAAAAGAAGTAGCCCCAGTTGCATTTTTCCGAAATTCCTGTCAGCACGAACAAACGTTCATGCAGATCATCTCTCCATCGATTCTTTTCGAGTGTTGAAAGGCTGAAACCTTTCAGCGCGGTCGGACAATCAACTACTTTGTGGTACGCAAGCAAGTTCGTAAATGTACTGTTTACCTTCTCTACGGTCTACTAATCCATCGTTAAGTAAGAACAACATATATGCATGAAATGCTGGAAGTACTTATTTTCTAGGAAATCCAGCAACTGCATAATGCTTAGGTGCTACTTCGGACCTACCATCTATACACATTTGCACTTGTTAGCATTACGTAGTCGCTTCCAAAGAACAGTCCACCGATATAAACCATTCAGATCTCATTGCAATGCGTTATCGGTTACACACTTGGTTAGTTTCTAGCTATAAACAAACAAGTAGCTAGTTACCCTGCTAAACCTTTGAGGTATGCAGAAAAAATAGGGAACCCAAGACTGAGCCATAGTTACTTATAAATCTGAAGAAGCACAATGCGTAACCATATCTTTGAATCGATTGCAATGCTATGATGTGTACACTGTTGTCATTTAGCGAACCCGCAATTCCAAATATCTCTATCTGTCGACCTCATCATATATATATATATATATATATATATATATATATATATATATATATATCGCCGCAGGCTTAATATAACGGGAAGTGAAACAACGCATCATCCCTTTGCCAATTTTTAAATTTCATGTTGAATTTCCATTAATGGTGTCCAACATTTTCCGATTCATTTTCTCCAGATTTGTTTGCAAGGTTTTGTGTCGAAAAATGTAACGATCTAACAAGGAAAAGTAAAGCTAACGATATCGCATGATCCTTTCTTTGAGGAATGACCACTTTTTGACTTTCTCCTGTAAAGGAAATTCAACAACCGTTCAGTTATCAAATGAAAAATATCTCCTCTATCGTTTTATTGTCCAGAATCTTACAAAACAATGCAATTAATTGGCTTTGATTTTGTTTCCCTTCGAACGGTTGGCGTTTGCGTGCTGAGATGGATAAGACAACTGTTTCTGACGTACATGGTCTGACAGTGTGCGGAATGAATCAATCAACAACCAGATGATTTCAGTCATACGTCCATGTGACTGTGCCATTGTTATACTGGCATAATAGTATGGAGGACGGATACTGTCCTCCTGAATCACAACGTTACCGTTTATCGATTGTGCAGGGTAGTTAGTGTAGAATGCAATGTATCGAATTTCGAGGCTACAGTCGTGTGAAAATCCGACCC
>LUCH01006396.1:0-25733 GCA_013368495.1 Paragonimus heterotremus
TTGTTAGTGGACGAGGGTCTAGCGCATACCCACTTGTCCACTACAAGCCTGGTCTCAGACCAACGGCAACAGCAAAGAGAAGAAAGAAAAGAAACACAAGATGAGCTCCACCCCACTCGGAGGTACTCAAAAGCGCGCCAAGCTAAAGGTGCCTGTAACCTTCGAATGCGTTAAACAGCGCTGGAAAAGATTCAAGCCAAACGACCTTGAAGAATAGTACTTGAGTTATTAGGAAAAGGACGAGCATTCGCTGCGTGCAATTAGTTGCACGACTAAAGAAAGCGACAATGAGTTCACATCAGGCTCTCTATGGCAGACGTAGGCTGAAGCATGCTTACAGAACAGACAAGCGGGAAAACACGGTTGCAGCCAGGATCCTATAAGAGGCCACGGGATAGCTGGTCACTACATAGTTAATATGCAGGTGAGCACGATCTTAAACAACGTAGTTCAGGTTCCCGTGATTTTTATGTATTATACAAATGAAAAAGGCACGAGTGTGCAAGTGAAAAATGCCGTGTATTTGTTAGGTTTTATGCCTACATAAGCAACAACTCTAAAAAGCACTGTTGAACGGGTAGGCGAAAATAGACTGTCATCATTGACCTTGCGTGAAGTAACTCAGAGAAGAGTAAATAATTGGATGAAAAAGTACGCGAGTACGAAAATATTTGTTATTGAGAAAATTTTGTTTTGAAAAATGTAGAAGCTTAACGTACACCTTAAAGCTCCCTAATGAATCGATTAGGTTTGAGGGTAGAGAGGAATAGTGTTGGGAGTGCGGACGGGTATCTGGGGACGGAACACCTTTTGTTGACACCGGAGGTTCCAAACCAGGAATGCTTTTTGTTGACGGATGGCGCGGCTGGAAATTCATGTATAAAGGCCGGTTTCAACCTGTCGACCAAACTTTTATCGTATTTGCCGGTTTAGCTGTCGACGACAGTCTTTGTGTCACTTATGTTGACACGATAAACACCGATGAGTGTGGGTTACGATGATTCACGTGAGGTCATCCGTACTGACAGAAATCATGCGTACAAGTGGATTTTTTGATATGCGCGTGCACGGCTGATGACTGTCTTCTTGGCTGCGCAGGACGTACCTGTTTAATGTGGTGCGTCAAACGAGCTGTATAACTTCTGTCATCGTATGGCGCCGGATGCACAGGTGAAACACATTCGTCTGGAAACCTAAGAACACAACCGGGAGCTAGCTTGGCTGCACCAGCGTTCAATTCCTCTCTAACTCTGTCTCGTGGGCCTAAAAGAACTAACGGAACTGCCCACTTTCATGAAGGATTAGCACTAAAAGTGGTTTTTCGCTGACAGTTGAAACGCTCTACCGTCCCATTTGCTGTCGGATGCTCAGCCACGGTGAGACTATGCCCACATCCTGCAGTAGTTAAATGGACCACAAAGTGTTTCTCAAAGTGTGATCCACGACGTGTAGTCGGGATTGCTTTTAAACCAAAATATGCAACCCAACGTTCCGGAATGACGCTGGCTACCGTTTACGAGGAGCAGTTAGATGTCGGTGTGTCTGTTGGGCTATTTCACGAAGCGAGGACAAACGTCAACAAATTATTCAAACCATTTAAGAGCAGTAAGCGGCCCAGCAGATCAGCGTGCACGTGACAAAAGCGGGCGCCTGGTAAGAGGAAAATGCCGTAGGGCTCTTTGTATAACAGCGAATTTCGGAATTTTGGTATTGCATGCATAGGAGGCTCCAGTAGAAGACACTATGTTTTACTTTAAGTCATATGACACATCCAGAGACATACTGTGATGATTGTAAATCATAACGGAATACTATAAGCTATTGTTGTTTTACTGCGTGAATAATTACATTGTACAGATACGGAATACATTACAATTCTGTTGGCTGATATGCTGCGTTATTATTACTGCGTAGAAGCTAGCTCTGGGTTTGAGCTAAGTACATTTCCGATTACTGATACGTATTCCAAACTATCACACATACCCAACTGGGACGCATGTTCTCGGTTGAGACAGTTTGTGCATTGTGTCAAACACTGTGCAACAGGAAGATGCAAACGTTGCAGAGCTCGGTGTGTCATGAAATTGTCACAGTTAATTTTTCCCTCTAAACGTGTCAGAAGTACATGGTGAGTTGTGAAAGAGCCTCTTTGATGGGACTGCTGGGTCTCCGAATTAATGAATCGCGCAGCACCCATGACTGCTAAATCAATGTCATTTTCAGTAGGTGCACTGAAATGGCTAACCCATGAAAACGAGTCTGCAACGGTGTTTTCATTGCCCAACGTATATCGTACATTAGCCATATACTGGAGGATATATTGGAGGTGCCTAAGATCATTTGACTATTGTCTTCTGGACGAAACGTTTAAATAATAGATTTACGGTTTATGATCGATGTAATCTGTAAAGTTCTTGCCCTCCATCGAATGAAGAAAGTGTTGGATGTCGAACTTAATTGCAAGTAATCCACTGTCGAGGCTCGCCAGCGGACTTTTGCAAGTTATAAACCTTTGGACGAGAAAGGTAGAGATGCCACTGCTCATCACCGAACTTCCACAACACCGCACTGACATCTGGGGTGACACCGACATGTTCTTGTCAGAATAAAGAAGGAACGCTGAGTCGACGACAGTTTCCTTGAGATTTTTAAACGCTGCACACGAAGCTTCTGAGAGGTCGTCATTCATCGGTTGCATTACGTGGCCGCAGCGGAGTACTCGGCGTCCGTAGTTGCTCACTGGACCACTACAACGACAAAGTTGTTCAAGGGGATTCGGCTGCGGGTATCCACGTATGGCCTTAACCATATCTGTTAGTGCGGCGACCTCGGTGGTGTTGTGTATTGCACAAAACAGATATAACTTTATAGTCGGCTGTTCACGTTCTGAAAAGTGGAGAGGAACCTTCAAAGAAGAGGCACGCTCAAACAGCGAACACACAAAACAACGGTCACAGGTCATGGTCGTTATGACAACACAACCACGGACTACACGGGGAACAGCAGCACAACAAACGGTGTGTATCGACCAGTTTTTACCACAAGCAAATGCCACACATAATGGTAAACGAAATTAGAACGTCCGAGGTGAACGTACTTATATAAGGGAGTTTGGCGGATGTCTTCAGTAGCGGACACCCGGTCGTTTTCATATTTTCGTTTCCATATTTTCCCTCTGCGTCGATCTCCTGAATAGCAGTAAGAGGAGAAAGCACATGAACAAAATTACCCTTATACAATTCATACTTGGCGTAACTTTTCGTGACGTTTTGTTTGGTCTGACGTTTTAGTAAGGCATGAAGCCGCGAAAGATGTTCCTCTCTTGAACAAAAATGCGCCAAAATGTCGTCTACGTCGAGCTGGGCCGACTCCAGGACGAAGTGTTGAAAAATCCCCCAACATTTTGGGGAATAAGTGTCACATTTGAGTCCATGGACTCTCAGTAGTGTGTATCATTGGTACATAACGTCTCACATTGACCAAAAGATTGAGATTCCGGGCAGATTATATACCGATTATGATAAAAGGTGTACAACGACATGTCCGCCAGAAACCCGACTTAAAGTGTAACGGGTGTTGTCCGTGAATGGCTGCTGCAACCCCACCTTTCGGCAGGCAGCTGTAAGATGCATGGGCTGGGGGCCCCGTACACAGAAGAGCGCCATCTTGCACCCAATTATAGACTAGAAACCATTCCTCAGTTTCCGTACTCTGCACACAAAACAGGCGACATGGTGCAACGTCAGCGACGTTTGTTTTCGTAACGGGATGACACTGGAGTTTCCTGGCTTGGTTCGCGTATAGGTGTGTGGTTCAGTGTATTTGGTGGATCGAATACCAAAGCGCGAATGATGCAAACTGTGGCCGTTATTCGTCTGCGAGGCCGTGCATTCGAGTGATCAGCTAGGCAGACGGCGCAAAGAACCTTGGTGGAATTACAACAAAGCCGCAGCTTTGAGCTGCTCCTTTACCTGGTGCTGGCGCAATAGATGCATCTGCAGTAGATGCTTGAGTGCTCTGTACTGAACGTGGCGTCTATAACGCGGTGTTTGTTTGGTTAGGCGAAGGTTGAAAGCGTTGCTTCCTGATCACCTATGTCCACTGCTTCCGCTAAATATTTATAGACTACAGTGGTCACTGCTCTGCTTTTATGCCCCCCGCACACATGGTTCTCAGAGAAATGACTCATCCATGTGAGAAAGGCCTGTACGTTGTTGCACTTTCCGAGGGAGTATCCTGGAAACAGTGTTGCCTGGCTATATTTCAATTGAATGCTGCCGCAAAAACGAAGTTTCTTTGATGGATTGACTCTTAATTATGATTTCTTTGACACTCTTGTGATGGGTGTCCACTGACTGGTTCATCATTACGTGCCAAGGTTGCGTCGCAATCCATTTTGGCAAGCTGGACACTAGCTGGCTAAATCTTTCCTAGTCAGATGAAACTAAACTTTTGGTGGCTTCAGCATCAAAACAGATAAACCACAGGGTGAGATCTATCTCTATGAATGCTAGAACCATTAAGACACAGCCACCTTGAGATATTTAGACTGCTTAAAATTGTTGTCGCACGTGAGTGAACGCCTTAGTAGTTTACTATGGACAAGTGAATCTGTGATACAACGGCTTATGTAAACTAACGTATATGAGAAATGAAAAGAGACTGTTGTAAAAACGCGAGGTAAAACATTAATATTAAACGAAATCACCGAAAATTGGCGGTCTAGCAACGCGCTTGAATTCGTTAAGCGCGCCAGTTGTTAAAACACCTCATCAGAATAATGCTAAGTCTAGTTCTTGTTATCGAAACATACGACGACATAAACCAAGATTGAGCGCCTTGACCCCTACATCATCACAGAACTTGGAAGATAGAATGCGCAGGGGAAATCTGTCAGTCTAGCGTTGCACGATGCGGGTTAAGGCTTTAGCTCCGGAACAGAAGTTGACAATTAAAACGCTTAATAGGGTCAAAGCAAGTGAAAAGACAGTCATCAGAAGTATACCATGCGGTTAGATTGGCAAAATATCATCTATCGCAATCGTTGCGAAGGATTGTTTGCCGTTCGTCTTATTGTGGACTAGGTTAATGCACTTTCGGCGTTCGACCACTGGTTTGAAAGTCAGTTTCTTTTCAAATTCGAGGTATCATTAGCGGTAACGATGAATTTCCCGCATTCTTATGGACTCATATTTGTTTTCAAGAGGCCGTCCAAGTGGACTCGCTCGATTATAATGCGTCATGCTCGTTCAGTGTTAATTATTCTACGTTCACCTAGAAAGCAAGCTGATTCTAATAATAATTGACAGTGGTTCGGATAGGAGTAGGAGTACAACGAAATACGGAGTCAGACCGACCCTAGCCGGAGTCAATCTGGAAATGTCTAGTACTGATTCTAAGTTGGTCGGTGTTGTATTCGAATCAGCCAGTCAAAATGTACACTGGGAAAACTGTACTCACATTTCTAGCTGTGTTTCAACGAACGAATCAGCGCGTGTTTTGGGAACTTTTAAGCATGCGGTTATCTACCAGACTGAAAGTGATAATTAGCAGTTAATATTCTCGTCTAATTCGCTTATTGTGTGGGCGGCTATCAGCCACATATTGGCCAACACCACGGAGTCGGTTACGCCTTCGCGCGAAGGTGCTTAGATACAAGAAAACTAGCATGGGTTAAACCTCGATACCGAATCCACCAAATACACAAGTTCCGGGACTAACGGTCCACGTGAACGCGACCTAATGCGACAGTCTCGTAATGGCGGAGCGATCAAGCGCTAATGAAACCACGGTACACATAAACATCGGGTCATCACCGGAAAGTAAGAAAGGACAGCTAAGCCAGAACGAGTTTCTACGGGTGAACGATATCAAATGTTAGTAGTACACCAAGATTAACGTTCGCGGGAGAATTGATTTATCGCACGCGTAAGTTGGACTGTCGTGTTTTAATACAATTAGCTATCGTGTTACTGACGCCATCTGAGCTTTTTACTGTTCAAGTTGTGTGCATAAATTACTGGTACTTCGGCTCACGGTCGTCGGTATTCGTCACCATTTCAGACACTCGTTGGGTCCTCGTCCTTCATTTAAAACGTGTTCCTAAGTACCTCCACTACGCTTTACAATATAGTGTCCGTTTTTACAAGTAAGGTTCACAGTGAGTACTGGGAAGATTTCAAACGCAAGAAGGATCAAAAAGAAGGAACCAAATGAAGACAGGAAAGTGGTCACCGAATTTCTATGAAACAAGTAACAATCGTCAAACACTCGGCGGAAGCAGCTACCATGACAGTGGTTCCATTATTCTTGTATCAAGAGCTTTACACTAGTGAGTTTTCTGGTGGTTGTTCTTCAGTTTACCCAGTCTTCGGTTGACATTTACCAAGGGCTACTTTGGAAATTATCCGTTTCACGGGATTCGTCTTGAAGGTCGTTCAAAAGGTAAAACGGTCCTTTTGGCGCGAATCCCGGACTTTTAAATATTTTTTGAAACTTCAAAATCGGAGTTTCAGGCAAAGAACTTACAGCACATCAATTGTAAATAAACGGCGTTGGAAGAAAAATTGAAATACATCGAATGTCCCAAAAGTATTAGTTTGGTGATGAAAATGTTTTCCACCATTTTCACGAAAGTAACCCGTTATTGGTGTAAGCTCACTTTTCCAAGTCTTACAAATGCAAGCATTGCCATTTTGAAGATGAAATACGTCATCCTTTAGCCTAAGATTGCTTCATTTATGGCGTTCTACGGATATGGTCGAAATGTAAATATACGACCATACAGTGTTAACATTGCATTTCAACAGGAACACTAACATATTTGATAGCGAAAACCGTATGACAACATTTCCAACTTCATTGTCCATACGATACTCATACTATTTCCCTTTGTTTGCAAGATTTCAGGTAGATACTGATAGCTAAAACGTTGCTCTTAGAAATGGTTGGAAGTGATACTATCAAATGGTTGTTTCCATCTTCAGTGTTTAGGGAACGACGTAAGAAAAAGGTATCATATCCCACTCCATCATCGAGAATCTTCAGAAGTAAATTCTACTCACTCTACTACATCGTTTTAAACTAGATTGAGGTCGCATGGCGTTCATACGGAACAATATACGGAAACAGGTGAAATCAATCTACCTGCCGACCACCGGGACGTATACCTCTCAGCCAGTCATGCCATGTTTAGAACGCCAAGTATCTATCGCGGCGCAGAAAAATATTCCAATCGATGACAATCAACGGAGTCAAATATGATGATTACCATGTACCCCAAACGCTTCAAATACAGGTCTATCATCAACTCCAGCATGTGTCCCATGTTCATGGTAAAAGTGGTCCAGAAGGAGCGGCTGTCAGTTTGAACATATACTGCATACTCAGACGCCGAACATAACTTAAGTCAATCGGGGAGAGCAGGTACTAGTGTGAACGCATTCTGCATGCTGACGCGTTGTCGGTAGTCTAATTCAATCGTGTGGAGCAGCTATTAGTGTGAACGTATACTGCATGTTCAGACTTTGTCCATAGCTTAGGCGGATAAGGTTGAAGCATCAACTAGGGTGTACCTATACTGCATACTCAGACTTACTTCATAACTTAAATGAATCAGGTTGGAATGGCCCCTAATGAGAACACGTGCTGTATTCTGAGACGTTGTTGATAGCTTAAATCAACCTGGTAGAGCAGCTACCAGTAGGAACGCATAATACATACCTAGACCTTCATGGGCCAGGTCAGTGGGATCACGCTAGCGACTTTATTCTCTGAGTAGATCAGAATCAGCAGTGTTTGGTAATGAATCCAAGTGATATATATATATGTATCCAAGTGTTATATACAACTCCTATGCGTGATATGAGGTGGAGAACAGTTTGACGAGTTAGTTTGCTCGACTGCCCTTTTTCGCGTATGACTATGAAGTGGTACTTGCCGAACAGCCAGGTTCCTACCTTGGCGATATATTGATAGCGTAATATATATACTCCGGCCAGATTACTCTGACATGTCTTCAATATTTTCCGCCTATACAGTTCATTAAACATGGGAAACGTTGAGATGTGTTCCATTAACAAGTGTTGTCGACCAACGCCGTTTTGTGCACGTTTGCTTTAATCCATGCCTCCAGCGAACGCGCGTTTTTTGTGTTGTGGGTCCGATTATGTTGAATCGTTTGAGGCCTGTCGTCACCCCCAGTTGTGCTAAAATCTTTTCAAACGCGTTAGGTGTATGTTTTGTCTTCTGTTTCGTTGATCCAGGTTTATTACCAGTTGTTCAACTGCAAGTATAACACGTAATCAATATGAACTGCCTTTGTTAGCGTTCACAATATAAGTGGTTGAAGTGAAACGACGATACAGTAGATGAACGACTAACAGTAGTATGAGACGCGAGAGAAAGGTTGCGCGGGTGGGACGAAAGGTATGCTTCATTTTGGATGGATGGGGACCCCAGACAGCCGACAATATCAGTGCAGCCTGCAGGTTAAGTGTTGCGTAAATGTGGTGTTTGCCGGTTTCTAACACTTAAAAGTCAATGAAAGTTGCGTTTTCATTATATTTGGACGTCGTGGTTATGCGTTCATTTCACCCGTGCCACAGGCTTGAGGACTTCAAAAATCTTTCTTTCCACTTACATACTATTCCATCTCAGTATGTGTCACTCCCTGATTGACCATGCCCGGTTTCTGCAGAATAAATTTGTTGACCAGTTTGCTTAGCTTAATCGGGACCACCAGCTGGTTTATGATGTACATTTCCTCACTCATGTGTGCGATGATTTGCAGCGGTTTGGGCCGGTTGGAATACGCTCCATTCCACTATCTGCAACACAGCTGCTCGTTGTTTCATACTTGTAGTCAAAGGTCACGGCTTCAATTAGTGCACACAGAGAAGGTTAACTGTGAAAGCAGAACGGTTTCGTCAGTATCTGTGGAAGAGCAAAGGACGGATTCCAGTTTTCAAGAAAAATAGACAGTGAACTCCAGTGGTTTAACTCCTTTAACAGAACCGCCTATCGACAAAGTATCACAACCTCCCCTCGACCCCATGCACCTGTCATTCCTCTGTGTTTTTAAGCGCCCGATTCCGATTTGGGTTCTACCAATATCGTCCGCGATGCTCGCCCTTCAGTAATTATGCAGAGGGTCGTCGATATAAACGTGTCCGCATGTCCAAGTATCTCACGAAGTTTTGTGTACCCTGGATATTTTTCACTTCTCGGGTCCGTATCGGCAGTTCCTTCACTTCCGTTTGTTGAAAGGCTACGCGACTGCAGCGAAAGAAACCTGCTTGAAAAATAAATATCGAAACTCCTGATCGACAACATGGGGCTGAAGGAACTGCTGTACAAGTCGTTAGACAAGCCAGCGACTTTCAAAGTCATGATGTGCAGTGTGGTGGCCTACAACGATAGCAGCCAGCCGTCATAATCGAAACCAACTGTATCCTCTTGCCACGACCAATTTTACTTGCCAATGGGGGATTTCCCGGTCCTTCCAAAAATGTATGATGATCTGAATAACGGAAAAGACTACAAAGATTTTCCAAGTTATGCGCACGGTAGCTTTTAATAATCTGGACTACTGGAATATTTTTAACCTCAGTTTATTCAACTAGGTGTAAACGTATGGTTAACTCCCTGTATTCCTTTGAATGTCAGCAGCCAATGAGCTCCCTTTTTACTTTCAGTTTAATACTGTTTGCAGACCATCGTGAAGTTGTTGTTGATAATCATTTCCCTTTCGTGGATTCACACTGTCGTAGTCGTTTACCGGGAACACACAGTTCATGAGTGCACACGAAGGACATGTAACTAAGTGTCTGCTAAGTCACTGGTGATAAACATAAACTGAGTGGGGACGAACGGGAAGTGTCGCCCAATGGACACTAACGTTATCGGAGCCATTGCAAATAGTAGGTGTTTACTGTACTCCACTAAAAGGCGCCCTCTTAGTTGATCAAAGCTATCCTCGACAGGTTGAGGAAAACATGGAATATATCCTCATGAGGTGGTTCCAAGGATCCAAAAGTAGAGGCGGCGATAGATCCAAACGCCGATACTCAGAAACTAATCGCAAAGTCGCGAGAACCAATAAATTTACAAAGGACAATGAAGTGAAAGGGCAATCCGGAACCGGAAGGCGCAAAGAAAAACCTGGGGTAGAAAGCCAGTAGAAAATATAAACAGGTGTGGTATATTGCTGATTCATCGGTACTCGCCTGTTTCGAATCGCGCGCGTTTTGTTTGACGTGAAGTGGACATTTATCAGAACCATGGTCTAACCGTAGGTGGCATGTAGGGGTCTGTAATGCTTTTTTCACTGCAGGCTGACATATGGCGTAATGAGGCCTTGTCTGTTTTATCTCTCGCTGATTCATGATAAGGGTTCACATATTAGCCTCTTTTCTCACAGAAAGTGATCCGTTATGAAGGTTTAGCATTACATTTTCGTGCTTTTCCATTGTTTCTTCTTTTCACGTCATGTCATTTTCTCGTTTTTTTCTGAGCATTGGTTTTACAGGCTTGTTTGTTGGATTCGTTTTTCGCGTGCAGAATGCTGGATTTGAAACACCTTCAACTGACACGAGAGTGGTTAACGATTGCCGGCAAACCTTGGACTTTATTTAATTAATTTTGCATTTGAAGTATACTGATACTTTGTTTTTATCGCGATACTCATCATTTTGCTGTTGCCGTCGGCGTATTCAGCGGACACGTAGGAGTGTTTTACGATAGAATGTTCGTCTCAGGATCTAATTTGGGAGTCGGTCGATGCGTCCTTTGTTCACCTCTATGTCGCTTTGCATGATCTCATTTGAGGGCTTTCAAACTACACGCTTCATTACAAATTATCCCGTGAAATTGGCTTGCCCTATGTCAAATAAGATCGATTGCTTAGAACAGAAGTCGGTGAAACCTACGGACTAATGTCAGCAGTCCGTGAGCTTCGGATTACATACGATTCGAACTGCTTTACTAGTCGAAGCAAATAACCGTGAATATGAGAAAGGTGCCACTAGCTTGAATGGCTGACTCGGATCTAACTCTGGCCAACTGGGAACCAACTCTGGCCCACTCCTAAGAGACTCTGGCGAAAGTCAGACAGACTCCAGGGCCTGCTCAATGGGTTAGTATTAAGAAGCTCGCCAATACGGTCGTCTACCCATTTCAGCTCAGAACCGGTTGCTTAGCTAGCCCAGAATCTACAGACGTTTGTTGCTCTGCGACGCGGCCATTCTAGATCCGGCATATCAACAGGCGTGGCGAGTAGACTAAGCGTTGCTCGAACAACCACTGGACGTGCTGGATTACGGATGCTCGGTATATCCCATTTCGCGGAGATCAAATGCATCTGCCAATTTAATGAAGGTCATAAGTTCGCACCTACAGTGGTCGAGCGGATCTAATGTGACAAAAGTGATGCCTCTTGGTTAAAATTCACCTGAGGCTCCCCAGAAGACAACTGTCTTGACATACGCTACTACCTCGGTGAAGTGCTTGGGGGAAGCCACATGGCGGTCAAGCAACAACGTGGTCACGAGACATGAAGACTCTGACTGCTCCACTGAGCGAAGTAGGTAGGTGTCGCCTGCCTGCCTGGAATTCACGTGGTCACTCAAACCACTGGTAAGAGACGCTATCCGGGATGGCGGTGTGTCGCAGTAAATGGCGTACCTGCATCCGTACCATTTGTGGTCCTTCCGCTTAATCTTTCAGTAATTCTCAAACGCCTTAGTAAAGTTTCCTTCTGGGATATTCCACGTCACTGTTGAGGTGAGCGGCAGCCCGAGTCACAGTACCTTATGGTCAGGCTAATGGCTTCTATTATGATGATGGGAGGGAAAGGAAGACTGCTCCGCTGGACGTGCTTTCCGCGCCTCTGGCTATAGAGAACAGTCTTATCCTAAATCCCCAATAATTGACCGCTGGTTCGCAGGACACCTACATTTATGATGATGATGATGATAGGAAAACATTTTTGACTTTTTCCGTCATTTTTGCCCCAGTTCGTTCTTTTTCTGCCTCTTATCCCAAGGATCTCCTCAATCTTCGCGGAAGCGTTTCCGTGAATGATGGATCGTCGGCTCGTTCATATGATTGTGGCGTGCGCGGGGCCCAAGGGCTAAGCGGGGTTCGTGCCCGGAGATGACAGTGGTGACAGTGGCAGGCCCATTGGGGAAGACGAAATACGTATTTAAACTGCTTGACCATGCTCCATCTGCAATCCGGTGTTTATCTGTGCCAAATTTCGTGGTGGACGACAGGCTCATTGAAGTAAAAATGCATTCAGAGGAAGAGAACCTAAAGTGAATGAGAGAACTACTAGAATTTCGCAAGAAACTGGAGGAAAGGCTCACGCTTACTAAGACTGAACGGCCATCTGGGAGGACGGATGCGAATATTCTGTCATCTGACTCGTCATATAGGCCTCACGCTTATGGGCCTCGAGGGAGTTCTATTAAGCCGTATGTGTGCATCTTAGTTATCATTGTAGGCCTGTCAAACATCTTGCCGGAACCGTTTGAAATGTCGCCCTTGAAGTTCCATAGCTTGCGAAATGTTATGCCGAAGGTGACGAACAGGTTAAGTGACGAAAGATAGAATTTTTCCCGCCCGACTAATTATTGTAAGGGTCGAGCTAAGACACACATTGTATACTGCATGCTGCTTCCTAACGGAATGGGATTTACTCAGGCAACGGAAATACTGAGGCAACGATTTGGAAGGTTTCATGAAGTAATTCGGGCTATCACCAGGGACGTGCTTAGTGGCCCGAGGCTCGCCATGATGGACACTGGATCTTACAACACCTGGCCATTTGGATGGTGAACCTTCATTTGACATTGTCTCAACTAAACTATACATCTGAGTTACATTGCCCGAAAAACCTTCTACGGATCGTAGAAGGAGTTCCTCGCCCAATGCGAAGGAGGTGGGCGGAGGCAGCCAACTCTGCCATGACCACTGGTCCGGAGCCTTCTTTCGACGCCTTGCCTGGGTTTATGGAAGGAAAGAATTCCGGTTTTTAGTAATCTGTATACTCGACTCAACTCACGATCAGTCCAGAGCCGCATAAATGAAAATGAGACGGCGTTCTTCCGCGGGGATTTTCAACCCATATTTTGCCTACCAATCGTCGTTGAAATGGTGAATAAGTCACACCAATGTGCAGCATGTGGTGATCATGTTTGGCTTATGTACCAGCGACTTGAAAGCATATCGTTGGAGAGACGATCTCAAGTTTTAAGGAATTGTAAACAGTGATTTGCCTGTCCCTTGCCAAACCACACAACCAAGTGTTCCAAAGTCCGTGCACTGTGCTGACGGCCTACATGTGAAGGACGACATCATACCCTGATGCACACGAACCCAACGCCTCCGGGGTCTGAACTCGACGTGAAGAAGTCACGCTGTGTATCCACCTCTTTGCATGACAAAGAGGTTCGTCTCGATCTTCTGTCGTTCCGGTTAACTGGAGTGGACGGAAAGATTGAAGTGTATGGCCTTCTAGATAGATAGTTTGACGCCACACTCGCAAACGAGTCTGACTTGGCAATCAGGGCTGGCCTCGAGTTGGCGAACCCAGCATTCGTACATTGAAGGAGACGGATACTGTCAAATTTCAAGGGCTGAGTTTGAAGGTGTAGCCTCCAGCTGATGGAGCTAGGATCACGGTCAACAAAGCATCTGCGGCCAGAGGTCTTTCGGTTGAACTGGCGGAAGCCGTATCCAAGAAGGACGGTGAGCGTTGGCTACACTTGGTCGGTCTGCTTATCATCCCGTTGGGAGGAAATAAAGTCGACTTATTACTAGACTGCGATGTGTCAAAGGCACATTTCAGAGTTGATCAGCGGGCAGAGGTAGGTGTCAGTCATACGCTGTGAAACTCATTCCAGGGTGGACCTTGCGAGGCTCCGTGTCAACTTCAACCACCAGCAAGGCTTAAAGAGTGCTGGGCCAGAACACTTGGTTCAGCACATGTTTGAGATGGAGCCTGCTGAGCGCGAATTGTCTGATGAGGTGGTTAGCTTTTGTGACGATCTGCAAGGTGCGCGTACCGTACCGTCCACTGCTACGTTCAAGGATGGTCGATACGAAATTGGCTGACCGTGGCCTTCTGGCAGTGTAAGCCTTCCTGATACCCAATGAATGGCTATCACATCCACACAGCCTGGGCCACTTCTTCAGGGAGGCGCTCCGCCTGCGTCGATCTAATCAAATCTACTTCTGCTGCTCTCACCCCCTTTAAACCTAGGGTGGTGGATTTTACGAATAATTCTAGGCGTCCGCCATGCCATGTAGCACTTGAATAATGTGAGCCATACCACGGCTTTGAGCAATCAAGTGCAACTTTAATACGGAATAATGAGCTCATGTAGACCGATTGCTCATGCGATAAAGTTGACTTGAACGGGTGTTTTATTTGGCTCGGCGTTTTCGGCCCCAACCGGACAGCTGAGTTTCGAAGATTGTGACCTGCATGTTCGGCTCAAGAGCTCAGGGCCCTCCAGCCGTTTGTCTTTTACTAGGCCGTCCTTCAAACCGCACGAAGCTACGTCAACAGGATTTTCTCCGGATCGCATGTGCCTCCATTGTTGGGGCGTCGGCTACTGGTGGACCACGGAAAGACGGTTACCCACGAACGTGCAGAACTGACTTGACACTATGTACATAGTAGAGGACAATCATGGAATTAATCCAAAAACAATCGCGTCGAAGCATCTGACACAATTTACCGACGGTGATTCCACATAACCTCACGGCCAAGACAGCTGCGGCTAATTCCGGTAGCGGGGTAGTCACCACTTTGGATGAAGAATCTATAGCCTCGCTAAGCAGCAGTGCACTATTTTACGCACCTTCACTTGAGGTAAGTCGGCCAAACGCTACAGCCCCATAACCCCTTCAGAGACATCACAAAAATATGCAGCTCGGATAGCTTTGTCACGACAGCCTGCAAAAACAGCGTACATCGTGAAACTCGGAGGTCATCGAGAGCCTTCAATCTTGTCAACCAGGTTTACCACTCTTTGCAATCTCTCATATACAATGGTTCGTCCAATCCGAAACCACTATTGCACAACTTCTGGAACAAACGTTTGCTTGGTAGTCGCCATGACGAGACAATTCCCAAAGGGTCGTATAGCTAAGAGACACAGGATAACATCCCTCTCCTAGTCTCCGCTCTGGCCGGAAGCTGGAGGCTGAAACGAAACTCATCCGTTTTGGCGTCTCGTTGAATAATGAGAGTTCGTTGTAATGGCGGGGATTTGGATGTAATATTTGTTAAGGAGGGTAACAGCTCTGAGGTCGGCATTGACAGTAACACCTGACAACCGTTCAAACTCTAGCTTCTCAGCCGGAAGCCCCTCTTTCCAACACATCACCAACCTCACACAAAATATTTTGCTGTCTCCGCGCTGGAGGTCAAGACTAGACAGTCAGCAACAGGAAAATTCGTGCGAACTGAGACGCGATTGGAATTTTTGTGTGACGACTCAGCCCTCAGAGTTACGTCGTGATGAGTAGCTTGCACAGAAGGGCGAAGAGGTAACGCCGAAGGGGTGGGCTGCCACTTGGCACTCTAGTGGATCTGGTACAAAGTCATGTTCGGGCCACCACAGAAAACGGAACGTGCCCCGGTCATGAACGGGGGTGCATACTTGCAGAAGCATCTCTTCGATATCCGCCGAAACTTGCACTTTCTCCCTGCATAATTGTAGCAGCATGCAAGCCAGGTTCATGGTCGAGTCATTGCCCCGATACGGTCTGTCATTTAGGGATGGCCCTTGATACTAAACTTCACACTCAGATCACTCTGAGATACTCTAGTTTCTTGGTGTTTAATACAAGGTGGTGCAGCAGGCATAGCTCGTTCGGGTAGTTTGGATCAATATGAGCTTAGGAAAGCCTTTCAACAAACTCACGTTCAATGTGACGCTGTATCACGTTTGCGTACCTTGAGAACGTATTTCCATCACGGCTAAACCTCATCTTAAAGTAAGCCAAACGTTTCTGGAACATTCTATAGTTTTTAGAACAGGCGAGGTGCTCACACTTCCGTGGAAGGGGCACTTCATAGTGCTCGTTTGCGTCAAGTGCGAACCACCATACTGGTGACAAAGCCACCGAATCCTCTCTGGAGAGCGTGGGATCATTCGGTGACATCGCTGAACTCAATATCATACAAGACGCGAATCTGGTCCATCAACGTATGGTTGTCCTGTGAGAGTCAGCCGATGGGCGCATCCATCTGTCAGTCACTAGTCAAGGGTCTGCACAACATCCAACCGATTAGAGTCCTCACCGCATATGGCTTTCTACGTACCGCTAGCCTTTGTTATGGGATCCACTGCATCTCGGGCACGTCACAACCGAGAAGAAAAGTAAACTAAACACCCCCAACCTCACCAAGTATAACGTCCAGCAGGCGTGTTCACCTACTGGCTCCTCTCTTTCTGGAAGTGTTAGGTCTCATTCGCAAGTCATCCACCGAGTGAGCATTGTCAACGGCAACTGTCTATCTCAATCTACGAACCTTAACTTCAGCTCGCTACACGTAGGGTATGTTGCTGTAGTCCCGTTGAGCGTCGTGATAAATAGAGTCGAGGCGGTACTCAAGATACCTAGGTGTTCTAGGAAGTCATTCTTCACTAGAGTAGTGCCTCATCTGTTGTCCGCAGAGCCATAGGTGATAAAGTTTCCAGAGGGAGCCACCGCTTACACCAGGATTGGTCCTAGGGGAGAATGCACTCATGGATAACTGGTAGCACTGTAAGAGCCTTGAAGTACTGAAACGGCCACGGCGGGGCCATTGGGCTTCAGGTGTGGTAAGTAATTACACCATCTGCTGAACCTATCTATGTTGCACCTCAGCTCTTGCTTGCAGCGGATAGTTACATGGGAGGGTTTACGACAGATAAAACACCCAGCCTATCGTCGAGCGCCGTCCCATCTTTGCTCAACACTCATCGAACGGATTTCAGGCAGAGTTCAATCTCATGAATCTGCTTACACGGGGGACAGCCATCCGGAGAGGATGACAAATATTATTTAGTTGCCGCACAGGTTGAGACTCTTGCCGGTCTGCTGGTATCTCTTGGTGTTCAGCTTGCTTGAGCCATGTATCGAAGCGTGTTTGGTGGTTCCGTGATCACTGTCGTAAACGTTCTGGCCGCACCTACTGCGAAAAATTCGAGCACTGTGTGAACTAAACTTGCCGGGTTGTTCAAAGCTAGGCTCCCGACCCAAGGTCGATGCACACTCTGCGACCTCTGCCCATTTATACTGTAGGTTAACTGGTAGTGATCTTACAATTTTCATCAAGTTGATTACGGAGTCCGGATTGGTGAAGTAATTCATGTGCGTCAGGGTTATCTCACAGACCTGCATTTTCACCGACAATTTGGAAAGAGCACCTGCTGTATTGTGTGCAATCCTTCCCGTGGGTGACAAACCTTCAGTGGGAAAACGAGCATCATGATACGGATGCCGTAAAAACCACCCGGTGTCTCGCGTGCCCGGCGATATGAAGCGGTTGGCGGGAGCAAAATGCACACCTCAATGGATTCTCTGGCACGACTCCGGCAATGGTGTAAAAAGTAAAACATCTGTTTATCGTCGTCTTTTACCGTCCTTTCGACACAGTACTTAAATTTCTGAACGAACTTCCAGTAATTTATAAGATCACCATCAAAGGTTTCGCCGGAAAATTACATATCAACGCTCACATGGGCATTTTTAATTCTCCAATTGATCAAGTAATTATGCGTTTGATTTCTGCCTCCAAAAACATATTTGACGCGATGAAACATTCTACGGCGTCCGGATACTCGAAAGTTCTCATTGGTTAAACAATTCATAAGATTTGCAGATTTCCGTCTTTTTCGAGCAATCAGCGAACTCCCGTCCAAATGTCCGCCTATTTTTCAGGAAGATCCCGCGCTCTCCTGTCTCCTCTGTTCCTGAGAAAACTTTTACTTATCTTATTACGAAGCTATTCGCATCAAACAACGAGGATATTCTTCGACTTCCGTTTTCATCATCTTCAACCCACCACTTTTTAGCAGAACGCTGATTATTAGGTCATGAATCACTTAGTAAAGTATAAAATGATGCAGCTTCATCTGTACTTTACCAGGACAGGCGTATCTGAGATATATTTGTCATATTGCTTCGGTGCTTACTGTACTTCTGGACCGCGTGTTCCGTGTGCATGGGATATAGCAATTTGTGGAGTGACCAACAATCACTGTCCACGCCCCATCCTGTGCTGCGGGCTTCAGACAAACAAGGGAACATTTGAGCCCTCGTAGGTCGTCTAATTTTGTGGCCACATTCATCACTAAGAACGAATCGCATGGTTTAAGGGAGTACTTCTTTGAATACATAGCACAAAGCAAAATCTCGGTTGATAAAGTGGCTTACTCACAATGGGTCATCCCTCGTTTCATGACTATTCAGTGTAGACAGATATGTGGGGCCTTAATTCTTCCCGTTCGTTTTGGTTGATACTTGAGCACACCTGTTGCTGACGTTCTTTGCACAATCAAAGGTAAATCTGGCCACTTCTTCAAATATTGGCTGTTGTAGCAAACCAAAAGTCCAATCCACAGCCGCCGTCCACCTATGTTACAGATGCGGAGGAGCCTCTGCTCTTCTGCTAATACTTTGTATTCTAAGCAGTTCTTAAAACTTTAGACGAATTCTCAGTACATCACTGGGTGTCCATCTAGGCAGTCAACTTCGACAGTTGATAACGCCGAGCTTGCAGATGATGCAGTTGACGTAGGGTTGTCCCGCAAACGGAGCGTTTGGTGCGAGATCTGCAACACAAACAATCATCGGTTTCGAAAACTATTGAGAAATTGGGAATACGAACGTTCACTTCACTTTTACGTCGTCTCCTGATTCAGCACATTCTTCACCACTGTCCCCATCTTGGGCTGCTAACACAGCGTCTAAACCAGCCTCTACCACTGCAGAGTTAGTTTGCAATGGAACCCTCTGAAGGTAGGTTTCTTCCCTCAGTTAGCCTTTTTGCGGCTCATCTCGTAATAAAGCGGATCTAGCTTGGATACTCCCACAGATATTACCAATATCAAGAGAGCCGATAAATGGGATAGAATCGCCAATGCCACTGACTTCCTCCATTTGGTTTGATTGGCAGACCAGAATGGGTTGCTTATTTGACTTGGCAGACATCATCACGAGTTAAACAGATTAGACCTCACACTTAAACACTATATCTTTCTCCAAGAAGACGATAAGCTAGGCTTGGAAATGAGTCAGAGGTTCCATTTATTGAAACAAGGGTCGATAATTATGCCGCAGTAATATCGGACAAATTGGCGAAAGAGATCAACATAAAATGTTGAACGTAGTGAACGATAGGTCATTTACAGAAAATGCCTGACTACTCGGTGCCCGACTGACTGGAAATGATTCATAATAACTTACTGTGGCTGTCATAGTCAATGGAGCGGTCAAAGTGTTCAAAACCAGCGATGAGTCAAGCCCAGAGACAGTTTGTCCACACAACCCAGGCGAAATATGGTATTAAGAATTGAACTAGTGCAATATTGATTATCAATGCCTCCGCGTCGAAGTGTAGTCTATTCAGTCAGTTTACTTCTCGTTGTTCTGATTGTCTTTACAATAGTTTTATCCGATGGCACCTTGTGAATGGAAGCGCAATCCGGCCACACATTCTGCAGATGAACAAGCAGCCTTTTGGACTGCTCAAAGCTATGCCACTATTCCAAGCTGTAGTTACGGAACCAAACCTTCTATAAAAAGGCGGACGTCGCTGACAACCCAAGAGTATTGCTGGATTAGTGGCGGCTTGGAGCTAGTCCATCTGCACGCCCGAGCCAATGGAAGTCCAACAGGTACTGCAAAACAGTGAGGAATAATGCAGCAAACCTTGGGGTCTTACATAACAGATATCAACGCAAGTTGCGTTTAACAGGAGCGAGTTTCTGGGTTTGGAATGCTGCTTCTGACGCCAATGCTTCAGCCGGTTTAGTGTCAGTTTTCAGAGCTCTCCTTGATCAACATTTATTGCATCGTTTGGAATACCGCAGCTTTATCACCGCCTCTGCAAATCGCGATTTTTCAGCGATTTCAGCGATTTGTTCACGGGATCGAGTTTGGAGGCCCAAGTGACCCGGATCCAGTCAGTTTGTCCGTTTTTATGTCAGCGGTTTTCTGTTGACCTGAAAGGCAGTCATTGAAAACAGGGTGTAGCACCGCTCTGGGGGTTTACAGAGAATACCGAGAACAGAGTAAAATACTAATCTAGCAAAGCAGAATAAAATACTAATCCTACAAAGTCTTAAATAAGTGAGAATCTAATAACACTTCGAAGCGGTCCCTAGAAGAGCAGCTAACAACCTCCAGTGGGAGGTCGTTCCAGTGGTTGATAACCCTGTAAGAGAAGAATTGTTGCCTAACGAAGGTCCGGGGTCGAAGCTTATATAGCTTCTTGTCGTGACCCCTTCGAATGTTATCATTCACTGTGGTAAAGAACTGGTGCACCAGTCCTGTGCGGAAGAAAAAGTACGTAAGAATTAAGTCGCCTCGGAGTCTCCGAAATTCAAGTGGATAAAGATCAAGAATTTCAAGACGAGACTCGTAAGATAAATGCCGCAAGCCAACGACCGTTTTGGCGGCTACTCGCTGGACACGTTCGATGGCGAGTATGTCCCTCTTCAGGCCGGTGTACGCGACTTGATTTGCGTACTCAAGCAATGGTCTAATACAGACCCCGTAGAGCGACTGAAAAGCATGCCTATCTATTCGAGGAAAGGCTCTTTTTATCATCCCGAGGGTCCCAAATCCCTTTCTGGCAGCCATCTGATGGTGATAAGAGAAGGATAAACTAGTTGATAGCCAAATCCCTAGGTCTTTTTTAAGGCTCACCTTTGTGATATCCGTTATACTTTGTGCACTATGTATCACGAATAGGTTCCCCGAGTCTCCTCCAAGCGACATATGCGCACACTTATTGTCGTTTAGAGGGAGACTCCAGTCTTCTGACCAGCCCTTAATACGGTCGAGATCAATCTGCAATGCGCTGGGATCAAAGGCGTTCCAGACTTTTAAATCATCCGCATAAAAGAGGATATTGCTAGAAACAAGGTCGGGAAGGTCATTAATGTATTTCAGGAACAACAGCGGACCGAGCACAGATCCTTGAGGAACTCCGGTGGAGATCGGAGAAGGAGAAGAAACATCCGATCCGGTTTTTACCCTGAAAGTTCTGTTGTCAAGAAAAGATTTAATCCATCGGAGAACTTCTCCCTGGATACCGTAGGCTTCTAGCTTATGTACAAGTGGACCGTGTGGGACACGATCGAATGCCTTGGCAAAATCGAAAAAGATGGCAACCGAGGTAATTTGCGTTTCCATGCGTTAATTTAAAGGCTACTTAAGTGCTCCCGCTTTCTGCTTTACTAGTCCGTTGACTCACCGAATGATTCAGTGAACTGGCCTGTTCTGTTATTCCAAATACTAAAAGATAACCCCCTCATATTACGCGCTGTTGAGGCAACGTGAGTAAAGGTGCAGGAAATACTCGGATTCAAGAGATCCACTCTGGTCTCTGTTCGAAATACTGTCAGTTCGCCGAGGGTCTGCTCATTTCAGCCTGAGTGGCCTGCGTCCTGTTTACTCCTACAATTTTTGCTGGCCAAGAGGTAATTGGAAGAAATCGTGTTGCCCTGGTTTTTGGTTGTTAGAAATGGTTTGAAATTTGATGGTGTATCATACACTGGTTTATGAAGATCTGGCTGCACACCTATGGAAGTATGCCATTAGATGAATGCACCGCGGGATCGTTTGAGTTTGTGATTGATGAAGGCGAGCCGTGATTAATTGCAGGTACTCAGGCACTTCAAGGTGTTGTTGAACTTAATGTGGAACTTCCTGTCCAAGAGCCTACGTGACATCGGCTTCAACATGACGAACAATACTCTGCCGCAGACATTCGGTGACCAGTCGTCACCCAAGCTGCGGTAACACTGCCTGAGGTTGACCAGACGGGACTCCTGTGACCTTGTCACTAAAGCTGGCACGGTGAACCATGAAGTGCCTAACCTTTGTGTGTAGCCTCCAGCCCCCAAAGTGATGTTGACCTCACTGCGCGGCTGTTCACTCAGATTCAGTAAGGCGTGTCAGTCTCTCTTCAGGACCTCATCGCCGACACCATCGACTGTTCAGTCTGAAACGTGACTTCGCCTTGGCCAATAACCTTCTTCAGTCCGCAGCCTCCGTCAACACGGTCACAA
The DNA here is from genome assembly GCA_013368495.1 of Paragonimus heterotremus. Taxonomy (NCBI): domain Eukaryota; kingdom Metazoa; phylum Platyhelminthes; class Trematoda; order Plagiorchiida; family Troglotrematidae; genus Paragonimus; species Paragonimus heterotremus. The sequence continues at coordinate 22,299 of LUCH01006396.1, forward strand.
GTCTAGCGCAACAGCATCAACACTACCTACCAATCGCCCAGTGAAGTTTACGCTCAAGAAGGCGTCACTCTCTCCGCTTTAGCATTGCAACGCATGACTTCAAGCGCGCCGCTTTCTTCCCAAGCAACATGGCTGTCAGCATCGCAAGGATGAGTTACAAGGACGTGTAACGTCATTCACGTGCACCGGGAAGTTAACGGGTATCCAACAAGCATCCATGCATAGCTGAATCAAAACCGACCCCCAGGCCCAGCGGCCTGCTTGAGTCTACCGAAGTCACTGTAACTTCACTCGGGAATTTCGGGCCGGTACTGATCAGTGGACACCAAGTTCGTCTCCAGCTTTACACTCTATCCGACATTACGATCATCTCCAGTTGGCTGTGAAAATTGGTTGACTGCCCGCCAGTCCAGTTAAGGCCACAAGTTTTCACTAGCGCCTGCAATGGTTGAGTTCAATCGGCTGAGCCATTACACCACCTTATTAGTTCCGGGATCAACACCCTTGATGGAATCCGGTATCTGTACGCCTCCACTCGCGATCTGCTTGGTTTTGACTGGCCGGAACAATTCGGCCTTACAGGAACACCGACGACATATATTTGCACTCGAATGCAGTTCTTGTGACAAGGTTACCATGCAAGACACTGTCTCATTCGAGGCTTCAGGCCGGTGTTCGTCAATGGTGTGAGCTGCCGTACTTGTGCACGGACAGTCTTGTCCCCCAAATCTATGGCCTAGCCTGCTCGAGGCAACCTGTGGCCTGCGCTGCCGTACTTCTCGTCGGCCAGAAACTCAAGCACCACGAGAAGTTGGGAGTGTTGCCTGTCACCTACTCATCCTGAGCAGCAGCTATCGTTGTCGCAAGGAGGACCAACGGATCAGTTCGCATCTGCGTTGACTTCCCTGCCTGGCTGAATGTTGCCGTGGTACATGACTGTCATCTACCGCACGCCCCTGAAGACCTCTTTAGGGCCTTGGGTGGTTGAACATGTTTCACCAAGCCCGACCTAGCGGACGCGCGCTTACAAATCGAATTCGATCCGAAATTTGGTGGACTGTTACCGATCAACGCATATCGCGGTCTACATCCGCACATCGGATTTTCGTTCACTGTCAAAAACGTTTCGGCCAGATCATTAATGCCATGTTGTCCAGTCTGCTGGGTAATGCTACAGGTTTCGATGGCGTCATTGTTTCCAGGCGAGCGCTTGATGAACCTTCAGCACGAATCGCCGCCGTACTGCAGAACATCCAGGAGTACGGGTTTCGACTTCAAGCAACCAAGTGCTGCCTATTCAGGTCACCCATCCAATACTTTGGATTTGTCCTCGATGCTACTCACCATCCCCGGACACTGAGACTATTCGTGCCATTAAGCAGATGCTATCAGAGAAGGACCTTTCACCGCCTTGTTTGTTCCTGGCTCTTGTCAATTATGAGGGATAATTTTTGCCTTCAATACTCAAAGCTAGAATGATGCTCATCTAAAATTTCAGAGAGAACGCACGATGGCAACCAGTTGTGTGAGTTCATAAAAGCTTCAGGAAAAATCACTTCTTCGCAGGCATTCGAAATTTTGCAGACCCATTTGGGTTTCATATACACCAGAACCATCGGCGAGATGACAGGCTTGCAACATATGGCAAATCAAAAACGCAAGATTCTTGCCTGTCGGAGAAGAATCTAGTTCCCAAAAATACCGTTTTCATTCGCCTTCGGAAAGGTCTGTTTCATTCCGTTCGAAGTGACCTTCATAGTCGGCACGGTCACGTGCCACTTCACCCCTCACGTGCGTTCTAAGCCTTGCGCCACTTGTTTGGCATCCAGTCTACACGTTCGTCCTTGTGTTGGGACATCACTGTGCTGTCTGGATCTTTGTCAGGCTCACTTCTGTCCTAATTTTTTGATTGGTCACCAAACCCTTCAAATGTGGTCTAGTTTGTGACCGTGTTATCTTCGGATCAAGGGATATAAAGTGACTCTGTCCGGAGGTATGTCTTTCCTCCGAGTTCATTCACTAGCATTGGGTGGCTGGGTTGGATGCGAAGATACGTATCAATCGTGTATACTTCGTAGACTGTTGGCTGTTACCGTTGAGCGTCGTTACGTTATCTACCGTTTCACTAACCGTTATTCTGTTGTCTGTTTGCGCGCTCGTTGACTGTATATCAGTTTACAACACTGTTCATCTCAGGTCGACTCCGCGAACGGCGGCACCGACAACGCCCAAAAGGAGTGTTTTGGGAAAACGCACTTATTTCTGAGACTTCTTCCTTGCTGTTAAAATGTCAGGATCTTCAATTTCGGGAATTCAGATGCTCGCCGGGTTTTTATGATTTCGAGTTTGGCGCCCACCCACGATTAATTTTTTGGGTGGCTTTGTGCCTAAGCCATTCACTACCTAAGAATACAGCTGTAGTGTACCACCATTTTAGCTTTAGGTTAAGCAGCTAATGAAGCTCACTTGTAGGATGTCATTTGTCTCTTACGCGTCGGGGTCTCTAGTCCACCAGAGTCGGCTTCCAATAGTTGCGACTTGGTTTTTCTGGCACAGTTCGAGAGCGTCGCGTTCTGTCCGGTATCGAAAGACTGTTTGTGAGCTTCGTGTTTGTTTTCTTTGCCTATTGGTGTTCGTAATAAATCAAAGACGGTTTGCCCGTTGTCGCCAACAATAGACCTTGAGGGCTCTCATTTTCTCAGTTTATTCCGTTCTCCTTTGGCTTGAGGGAAACTCAAAAGCCATTTGACGTCTTGATTACATCGGTGCTTTGGAAGAGTTGACGACGCGGCGTTCATTCAAGTTAGTGAAAGATCTGGGGTTCCTACATAAACCGTTGCGGACGGAAGAAAATGTGCTCACCTTCGCGGTTTAAACTCATCGCCACTCCTCGATGTCCTTGGTATTCTACAGGGCGCAGTCGTATCTACTGTTCACTTCAATTTTTATTGCCTCCTTACCCGTAGGTAATTACACATTTGCAAACGAATATGCACGCGAGGTAGTGTTGTGTAACATACACTTAACTGGATCCTCTTCTCCTGACATGTTCTTCAGTTTATCCAAGTTAGCAAATTCACTTGAGTCCCGCAGTTTGTCCCATAACATACCCAAATGTGCAGACAACCTGCTACAGTCTGTGAATCCTCCTAATGCCTTTCCAACTCGTTACCTGAATGATGAATCGCTATCCCAGTTATCTTCTGCAAAGTACCTGAGGACTCATCACCAACATCATCATCATCATCATCATCATCATCATCATCATGGCAGCTATTAGCCTGACCATAATGTACTGTGACTCGGGCTACCGCTCACCTCAACAGTGACGTGGAACATCCCAGAAGGAAACTTTACTAAGGCGTTTGAGAATTACTGAAAGATTAAGCGGAAGGACCACAAATGGTACGGATGCAGGTACGCCATTTACTGCGA
>LUCH01006397.1:0-14655 GCA_013368495.1 Paragonimus heterotremus
AGTGTGGTGGAATTTATTGTAGACATTTGTTGTAGACTATTTTGTTACCTTGTCGATTCATTTCTTAGTTCCACTACATAGGCGTTACGGTATCGCGGAGACTGCTGGATCTATACTTAAATTCACCGCTTTCGGTCTAGAGATGGTTGCAAATGGTCGTTAGTGTGGGACACTGGGGTATTCCACCAGTCATTTCTTGCTCCAGGTATTTGTTTTTTGTGGTAGTACCAGGGGATAGACAGTTTGCTTGAATAAGCCATTAGACAGCAAACTTAATATCTCTCAGCCGTTGATGTGGCACTGTGTGCAAACATAAGTGCAAAGCATCAGGAACGAAATGAATTACATGCACTTAAGGCTAAAAACCCTATTCGGGGGTTTGCGGGTCAAACAGGAAATGCAGACAGAATGTAGATGTAAATGGTCCTTAACGTTCAGATTGGCATCGTTGGCTCATATTGCATATGTAACGGCCCAGTGCCGTGAGCCAAACCGGATGGTTCAGTCCTAGCCATCCATTCTCCCCGCATCCGACCAACAGACTCTGCACTTTCACTGTACCACTCCAGCGCACATCATTTTATCAACTCTCATGTGTTTCACGGGCTAGCGCGTGATTTGATAGTCCCAGTCCAGCCTGTACGTAACAGGCTTGGCTAGATGATCCCAGCTTCACTCACTTGATGGACAGCTAGCCCTGTTCGATCGGCATGGTGGTTATCAGGGCCACACACACACGACGCATGCGCGCATCTACTGAATCATCCTCAAACGAGTTGAACCACAAGCTACGTGACAAAGCTCGCAGACGCGTAACTCAATCCAACTTCCAATGCTGCAGCCCGGACGACGAACACTTCAGCAACGTGTCGGGCCAACGGACAGGAGGACGTGAGCCATACCATAACTCTACAGCCCCACATCGCATCCATGTATTCTTGCCCCTCAGCATTACCGACACACTCTTCCGAACACATCTGGATTTCTTCATTCGTACTTTTGTCAATCCGGACTATTTATTATTGTGCGTGGGTCTCTCTTGTTGTGGTTCCAACCATTCCCACGATTATACCTATTCTAACTATATATCCCAATCACCAACTGTGTATCCTTCTTTGTTATAAGTAGCTAGTGTTAGGTTGTAGTTATCTATAACCCACACACTATTTAATACTGCTGAGCCCCGTCGTGACAGTTCATTTATTTTTCTTGAAAACTCAACTTCATACTGTGGAACATGCATTTCCACATTAGATTCATCTTTTTTGCATTTGCTCACCTGAATTCTGAATATTTTAAGTCATACAGACATCTCATATTTTCTGTCCATTCTCTACTGTATTTTCTACTGATGATTTCCAGTGGCACAGCCAATCACCTGTTCGGTTAGCCTTATTTGCGTGCACCTGCCCACATTTTGGTACAATGATCCCACTGTTTGGTTTAAGCTTGTTGAAGTGCAGTTTGAGATTAGATGTGTTACGTAGTTGTACGCGTTTTATCACGTCGTCTTGGCGTTGCCCATCGAAATTGTACAAAAAGCAAAAGATGTCATTATAAGTCCGCATCCGACAGAGCTCTTTGAACATCTTAAATCAACGTTATTGAAACATACTACAGAACAAGAACAGGAACGACCCGAACAAATGATAAGTGGCGAGGAACTCGGCGATCGAAAGCCATCTCAACTACTGAGACGTTTGTTAAAAAGGTTAAACGGACGATCCATTAACGAAGCGTTATTTCGTCAATTGTTCAACTATACCCGATGATTTCATCAAAAGTCAAAACTTGGCGAAAAAGCTGGTTTTTCGTGTGTCATCTTCAGGCCAAATAGAACACAATAAATATGAAATTAGTTGTCAAGTCAGGATTTTATGGAATTTAATACAGTGTGAATCTAGTGTCATTTGGGGATTACGGACATGGTTAGTTTGGTACCGAGTCAAGTGTTCTAACGACAGCAGGCCATGGTAACTTCAGTGCTTGAACAAAAGACTTCTGCGCGCACAAATTAGGGATTCACAGCCGGATTCCGCTCGCCTCCATAGCAGCCAAGATACGACATTTCACACCTATGGTATGAACACGTGTGACACGGTAGATCGGCTTAAATGCGACGTCCACATTGACTCTGCGACCCTTATCAACTAGCTCCAAGTGGCTTCAAGGGTACGTTTCAATTCAGTGAATCTGTAGAAAAGCAGACTCTTGATAATAAAAGTGTTATCATTGGACGTGTGTTTGCTGTTCACGAACGTGTCACTTGGGGGGACAGTTGATTTTCTGCTTGATTACACCCATTCGAATGACATGCAATTCGCAATGCCAGATGAGGAACTCAAAGGCTTTTTGTTAGTTTGTATGCAGGACATCCAGTTTCGATTTGATGGAAAAATCTATCGCCAGAAAGTTGGAGTCCCAATGGGTCTGCTGCTAGGCCCATTGCTGGCTGACATTTACACAGGCACGATAGAACAAAGTTAACTTGACCGATAGATCAGTGCATACTCTACAGACGGTATGTAGATGATAGTATCTGTATCATTGATAGAAACATTGCCACTGGCTCCTTGTTATCACTAGTCGACTCAGCTCACAATAAACTAAAATTCACTATGGAAGTGGCAAAAATGGACAACTGGCTTTTATTGATGTTGCATTATTGAAACGTCCATATGGGTCGATTCAACGAGGCCGTCGTTGGGACACTTGACCCGGTACCAAAGTAACCATGTCCGTAATCCCCAAATGACACTAGATTCACACTGTATTAAATTCCATAAAATCCTGACTTGATAACTAATTTCATATTTATTGTGTTCTATTTGGCCTGAAGATGACACACTCGAAGTGGGCTAGCCGAAAGGCTTATCTAAATGTGAAGGCTGCGATCGAGTGTGGGTGGTGTTAACTTTTATAATTTCATATTTATTGTGTTCTATTTGGCCTGAAGATGACACATGAAAAAACGAGCTTTTTCGCCACGTTTTGACTTCTGATTTCGTGAATTATTTCCACGGCGTCTGTCAACTTTCGTTTGCACTATTTTAATCTCACATGAGATGTCTCTGCAAGAATTAGCTTGCAGACAACCGCATAATTATTCCCAACACTACACAGGTCTGTCAGGTTGCTCCGGCATCTTAAGGTCCCTTAACTCATGTCCTTTGCCGTCAAATCGAGCTGTTGAATAGTAATTTGGAAAAGCTTCAGGTAAAGCGGGAATTTCGAAGCCGTAGCTACAGCCGTCACCGTTCTACGTGCTCCCCAGTAAGTGCGTCACAGAATTCTAATAGTCGTCACCGTAACCTCTGTTTATAACACACCACTTTCAGAACCAAAGCTCGTAAGTGCACTGCACCATGTCTGTTGGCATCAACATATTCATCGTCGGGAAACCGCCACGCCAGTCAGCAATGGCGACTACTGTATCTGGCACTCCGTCGTTTGGTCGTCGTCTATTCATCACTGACCGCACTACTAATCATATATCATCGATAGGCTCAGAGTCATACCATCCACCACATAGAAGAAAACGTAAGCCAGCTGGAATCTTGTCCTGGCCGCCGCCAGTAATATGATGATCCATACATACGGACAACATTTGTGTGCTGAACGTTAGTCTTCAATGTTCATTTCCGTGAACATCCACAGCAACTGACGTTCTTAGAGCTATCATTGGTGCTGATATCCTCTTGCATCCCGCCCTGCTACCGGATCTGAAAAACCACCGCTTTAGTGAAGCTATCACCAACTAAGTAACCAGCAGCTGTCACGCTTCTGATCCAGTGATCAGTCCAGTTCATTTACCATAAAATTAACAATATCAATACAATCAACTCCTAAACCAGTTTTCAACCTTACGCAACCGAACTTTCATGGCACAGCACTCGAACACAACGTCATTCATCACATTTCAACAGATGGTCCAGCCGTATATGCCTAGCCAAGAAATCTCAGCACTCAAAATTTGCAACAAACGAGAGACTTATTTCGACTGTCAAAGAGTGAGCACGCGTCACCGTTGCATATGGTCCCGAAAAAGGACAACGATTGGCGCCGTGTGATGACTATCGAGCAGTGAACAACGCGACTGTTCTGGACCGATATCCATTGCCTCAGATTCACAACTTTACCATAGCTCTTCAAGGAAGACGCTCTTCCCACTTAGAAATCGTCCGTGCCTACCATCACATTCCTGCTGAATAAGACGACAGTAAAAGAGCCGCAATCAAAATCTCATTCGGTCCTTTTGAGTTCAGTCGTATGCTATTTGGTTTGTGAAACGCAGCACAAACTTCTCATAGGTTTATTCATCAGGTACTTAACTAATTTTATTTTGCTTTTGTATGAGTGGATCACATGCTAATTACTAGTAGCAATCGGCAAGAGCATTGAAATAATCTTCAGTTTGATTTTTGAGCGCTGACAAAACAGTGGTATCGTCTTAAACCCCACCAACTGTTTGTTCGGACAGTCAAGCATAAAATTCCTAGGCCACACTGTTGACTCTAGTGGTATTACCTAATCGTTTCACAATGTAAAGGCAGTTGTTGAATTTTCGCCTCCAACTTCCATGAAGCAACTTCGCCGGTTGGGGGAAAATTGGTAAATTCTTGCCGACGCCTTATTCCCGACAGTGCTGTTATCACGTTGCTTTTGACTAACCTTTGTGCTAGACGGACAACAGATTGGTATTAGACGAGCAATCATCTGAAGCCTTCGAGAAAACTAAGCGCACTGTTGCTAATGGCACCGTTCTGAATCAAATATAACCCAACCAAATCCACAGACCTTTTAAATTCTACCGTTGAAGCCTTTTTACATCAACGTGGATGGAGTATCGCAACCGTTCGCAATTTCCTGAAGGAAGCTTACAGAGACACACTATAGCACATTTGGTAGGGGGTTCCTGACTATTTTTCTTACCATCAGAGATTTTCTACATTAAGTAGAAGGTAAAAAAAAATCTGTATTCATTAGGGTCACAAGCCGTTAGTACACACATTTTCTATTAATCCTGCCAAGTGTTCTTCTAGAAGAATTCGTCAGTTAGATTATGTTTCGCAGTTTTCGACTGGCATTCGTTTCATTTTTGATTCATTCAACGTGGGAGCAGATGCGTTATCCATATCCGGAATCTATTCTCTCTGCATTGCTTGTACGATTGACTTTGTTCAGATGGTCGAGGCATAAAAAGACTATCCTGAATTACTGGAACATCCGCGACCACCTAACGTGCTCACACTCCAGACACTTCCTCTTTACGATTCCCCAAATACCATTGTTCGTGGAATTTCCCGAAATCTTCTCAAGAGGCCCGTACTACTGCTGTGAGCCAAGAACGCGGATGGCACAAGGGTTATTTATTCAAGAAATCAACACATGGGTGAAGCGCTTACACAAAACAACAAACAAGAACACTCAATTGCATACGGTACTCGGGTAAGACCGTCTCGGTTGCTGCAGACGCCAATGCTCAGACCTTTTATGTAGCAAGCACCATTTTGTGCGATGCTGTACTACGACATTTCTTCCTGTATTTTTCTTGCGGCCACTTCGATGTCAAAATACATGCTGTGGTCCTGCTACTGAATAGCAATCGTGTGAGTAGTATATTACGATCGCTCATCCTCGCTACACTACTATCCCTTCGTCGAACAGTTTTTAACACTCATCACATTCTAGTGTACGCGTCACTACGAAACCGATTTGTGATAGATTCGTATGCCTCATTATCGATACAGACGTTCACGTTCCCATGTCCGCGTTCCAAGGTTAACAGTCATGCTATCACCTCAGTCGGCATATTCCTCATTCCCGATATCCAATTTAACCTTATTCAACGAACCTTGTTGATCCATTATCGCCCTCACACGATTTTAACTTTTCTAGTTCGATTTCCTCGACGACCAATCACAGACACTGCCGCAACCACCATCGCCCACACACTTTTATAAAGATGGGTATCTGTCTTTGGTGCCCCAAACCCTGGTTACAATAGACCGTGGAAGATGGTTTGAATGACAAATTTTTCACGTTCCCATCAATCCCATCAGTATAACATATCCCGGGACAATTGCCACTTGCGTGGTTAACGATTTCATGGTCAACTTAAAGCTGCCGTGAAGGCATTTTTATATCCTAAACATTGAACATCCCATCAATGTGCTCCTGTCCCTTCAACATTATCGACAGACCATATGCACTTTAGTATTATTATCTGTACTTCTATCAACCTGAACATCATTTATTGTTGTACGCAAGTCTCCTTTGCTTTTCTACTTCTAGCCATTCCCACGCTTCTGTCTATCCTACTTATATACCTTGGTTCTCAGCTGTGTAGACCTCTTTTGCTATAAGTAGTTAGCGTTGGGCAGTAGTTATTTATCCGTAGTTCACACACTCTCTACCTTACACATGCATAAAGTTACTCATCCCACACGAAGTCAGTTTCTGCAACGTTTGAGCAACCACCGTTCAACAAGGTCAGAGCATGTGTTTTTCACTCCAACCTTAAATTTGTACAGTAAGTACAATGATCAAACGGTATCTCTGGCAAACTGATGGTACGAGGCGTGCAGGGAAGAAACGCAGTTGGGTGTATAGCACGAGAACTGCATTTTGCTTGGTTAAAACGGTCCAAGATGCATGGTCGGTCTGGAGTGATCCCCAGCAGAGGATGTAGGTACTCCGCGCTAAGAGTGAGATTGGAAGTATTCGTTTGAGATGTTACCCTAGGTGAGTTTAGTAACTTCTCAATATCCTAGCACACATGACGGCGATGCATATCTAATAATGGGATTGAATCTAAGTACATTGTACGAAAATCCCTTTCAGCAAGGAGACAGAGAAGCAAGAGTGGATCGGTCGATGAGACCGTACGTAGCGCAATGTTATGAGGACTCTAAACATTTGGATAAACCGGCCGTGCATTACTTTGTGCCTTTGGGCTGGAGGGATCGGAGTAAACGAACAGGTGACCAGACACCGGCAATGATTATCGTAGGCCGACTACTTTGTGAGGACGCTTCAAACTGTCATGTTTCTTTTCAGTAGTTATTACATAGTTTATCCAACCTTTGCGGCTTCCTGTACACATTTTGCTAACCGCTTTCCCAAAGCGACTGCGTTTAGTCACCATCACCACTTCAGAAAGCCAGGCCTACTCTGACAGTGTTACATATGAACTCCGCAGACGTCCAGAGCGCTACTGTAGATGGATCGAATCATTTTGTGTTTGGTGGCCCGACTGTGCCAGCCTGACTGAATGTTAAGGACAGCCTTTGTAACAGACCATTCGCGTTCTTTTTTACGTTTCTTGTGTCGCCCTCGAGTTTTAGAAGGGAATATGTCCAGACCTTTGAGTCTACTCGGTGATGAAACTTTTGGTTGAGGTGATTACTTCGGTTAGGTCTATAGTGCAGTCCCGCTGAAGTGACAGTTTCATCGTGACCCATTATTTTCGTTTTTAGGATTGCGGAGAATAACAGTGTTGGGGTCTTATTTACTGCACTGCTCACGCGAAACGGGCAATTCGGTTGTTAGCATCCATGTTCTGATAATCCATCATCGTTAATGACCAAGCAGACTACTTTCAGAGGTCACGACGACACGACGACCGAGACAGTCTGAAGGGTAAATCTCAAAAACAATGGAGGTAAGAAAGAGCCGTATGAGAGTGTGACATGTGCATTGGAGGACATCGAGCTACACAACAACTAGTGAGTACTGAGAGCCCGAAAACGACTAGTAGAGGGGTGCAACCGTCTCAGTCCATCTGACGCCCAACCGGCGATGCACGTTCTACGCCAGATTTCAGCTTTTGTGTGCGATGCAGAAAGTGGTTACTACTTTATGCTGTTGCGACTTGACATAGATCCAGGAACGTGGATGTTAAATCATGTGCATCTCGCAGTTAACACGCCAGTGTGTCTTACTAGTGCAGTGAAAATGAGCGATCGTATTAGAATATTCATACGGCTGCCATTCAGTAGCAGGTGCAGAGCATATGTTTTGACATCGTACAAGCCACAGGAAGAATGCAGGAAGGAGCATCAAAGTGCAGTATCACCCATAACGGTCCCTGCTACTTAATGGAACTGAGCCTTTACGTCTGTGGCAGCCGAGACGGTCTGAGGCCGAATACCGCGTGCAAATGAGTGGTTTTGTAACTGGTCTGGTTTAAGTGCCTAACCCATGTATTGCTTTGTCGAATAAACAACCCTTGTGCCATCCCCGTTCTTGGATCACAACACTAATTGCCCGGTAAATCTATCAAAAGTAGGTGTTTTGACCTAGTGCTCCGTTGGCCATCATATTCTGTTTACTGTCTGCCCAGATTTTTTCTATCATTTTTCTTGGGTATTGGAGCTTCTACCGCATGTGTAAGTCATGGATACTGCATTCTGTCTCTTCCGATTTATGTTCCATTACGTTTCCTTGTCTTACGGAATAGTTGTGCAATCTTTTCTCTTAGACTTCGTTGTTTCTGTAATGTGTGCCTCACACAATGCCGGGGTGGTAATCGTCGGCTTGAGTTATTTTGAGAATGATGGTATATCTACCTAAATAAATGTTTGGCGACTACAAACACCTTTAACCGAACGTGTCAAGGTACGCATGGTACCACAACACATGTATCACAAATACGCTCACAGGGAAATCGACCTCTGCGTTCTTTTGGAGCCTTTCATAGTAGCTAACGTTGACTAACCCATGTGGATCATTAAATAAGGGAGATGGTGGTCATTTGAAAGGGTGGAAAAAATGGTGCAGCGCCCACAAGTTCTTTTGTCGTTCGGTTGTGCAAACCACGGTAACGGTCATGGTTGAGCAGGCTTGGGGCTCGTGTCCGCCCGTCTTCTACTCGATTGCAGAATTCCTTTCATCCTCCGACCGTATCTACATTATGCGTATTGCACTTATAAATGGGGATGGTAACATAACGTGACGTTAACCTGATAATGAATAGGGGAACATTCAGTATGCATGGACTAGATGATAAAAGTACAGGGCTTGGTGCGTGTTCGGAACCGGCCATGCTAGAAGACTGATAAAACATTGAGTGTCCGGACTGCAGAACGCGGAAGCACAGACTACCGAAACACAGCCTATTAGTTCTGTTCCACTTAGTACGACTGAATGATGCCGCAGGATGTTCACAAAAGAACATGGGAAACTGTGTCAGTCTAAACCAATGTAGAGTTAAGTACGACTATTCCTCGGATCAATCGCCGTTTTGTGTCGTGTCCGCAGCAGTTCCCTACCAGCTAAGAGAACAAAAGACTAGACGTAGTACCGAGTCTTGGTCACTAGTCTAAGTGGTGCTAAAATGGGTCAAATCTACTGTTTGTTGTATGGGTTAATCATTCTCGAAACAAACTACACGTGAGATAAAGCCGAACTATTCCAACACAAAGCGAAACGTTCACTCATGGTTATAAGCTGTAGACAGGGTCTCACAGATACAGATTTGCCAACGGAATGTCAAAAACCCTACGAAAATGGAAATGCTATGATGTTTATCCGCTGAAAGCGCACAAGTAACAAGGTGTAAAAGAATTATCACGTGAATACGTGATTACTCATCTAATCCCTCAATAAGTTTTGATGAATGGACCGGAACTAAACACTTTTAGCAGTACCTAGGAAGGAAAAATGTATACTTAGTGTACCAGGCAAATCTGCCGAGTCCATTAACACTGGGAATATCCTGCAATTGCGGCCAAATAAAGGTGGTGAATGCAGGACCAACAAATTCCACCCCAGTATGTAGGAGCATTAATGACTGTAACACATTTGATGTCCATGTGCCTAGCTGTGAAAAACTAGAAAGACTGAAGCTAGATGGAAGGTACCCTATTGCTTACAGCAAATTTCGGTTCTAAGTTTAAAGCTCGCTAATAATAATAGGTAGGAAATGTGGGTTACGATGGCTGAATGAGCATAGGACAACATTATTTTGAAATAAACTGTGCATCGGTGAGCCAGAAATCCACATTTCTGTACATCTAACTGCAAGCTGTCCGTACGTGTCTGATTAGAATAACGCGTGAGAAATAAAATTTTATAAGCTGTACAACATACTTCAGATGTCTATACGATGACTGAGTGGGTCGGCTAAGTCAGTAGATCCATCACATAGTGGTTGACAACGATGTCGCTTAATCCATATGTTGTCCCATATCTACCGTCAAACCAACTACTCTTGAAAGGTGTTGACCTTGTTTGGATTCACCCCGTGCAGAGGCCACACTGGGGACGTTACCAAGTCATAACTTGTTAAGAAGTCACTTGGGTTAGGGACAATATTGGATCAGGTTATAAATTAGTTCATAACTGTATGGTTTACATGTTCATCACAAAAACGGATAAATTGCATGAGGTTATATGTATGTGAAGCCCTAAGGGATTCTCAACCGATTTCTCCTCTACGACACATGTCGCTAACTTAGAATCGATTTTCAATTTAGATTCGATACAGCTGCCTCAACTCAATGAAAGCGGATCATTGTCAGCCAACTGCTTCATCGGAACTAATGAACCATCGTGATACCAGACTGTACTAAGTCATTATTTCACACTTTTGGTCCTATTAGATTATTACGTCAGGAAGATTTCCTTTTAATCTGATCTCTTTCTTTCCAGGCCGGGCAATTAGGCAATCTCATCAGCTGAAGGACTTCAAGCAGGCTGCAAATCCATCGAATTCATACCGTCTTAGATTATTTAGTAATATAGGAACGTGCATGGTTCAATTCAGCCTGCATTCTGTGTTAAGGAAACCACTATACAACTATGCCTTTCAACAATTTTCCACCGAGGTCCTCAGACTATCTGGTTAGATGAACAGCTTGATAAGGTGGCTGGAATAGCAGCCTGTGAAGAGAGAAATCTGTAAGTCCGTTTCAAGTAAATGGTCAAACAACTGTACTGTAGATACACTTAGTTCAAGCACCACCCTCAATGCGAAAGCCATATTGTCTATTTAGATTTTACAGTGCAGTCACTTGAGCAGTTCATTCATTACAAACATGTCAGTCACAACTGTTGAGCTAATTGACGATCCGCCCTTGGTTATGGAGTGTACATCGGTCTCACCCCTAATTCCTGAGGGTGTGAACACAGCGCGACACCCGGAGGTGAACAGCTACCATCTTGGCAAATCACGTTATTTCCAAGCGAGTGAGTCAGCTAACAAGATAAAGTTACGGAAATTTCCGGCAGTACAGTTGAAACGCGATGAGGTGACTATCTTCAACTTTCTCAGAGTTCGGGTACCAAATTTCACCAGGCTTGTTTAAACGGGCAACTGCATACACAGTTATTTGATTAGATTTAGCTTTCCATATAGAACGGGTTCCACCATGTCAGTAATAAACGATTGATAGTAATGGCAGATCCATTTACTTGCACGTGCTACTACAGGCATGTAAACCATGAGGAATGCGGTCACTTTGGATGTTGGCTACGTGGCTTGTCGCATTTGTTGTGTTTCAAATTGTGTGGTGACACCCCTTTGTTAGCCATACTGCCGAGTGCTAGTTTGGATAAGTGGTGAAAACTACATGTACTGTAAACTAATGAATTGGAACCCAATCATTAGCGGTCTTCAAATGTTTTTATTGTGCTACAACAAGGGTGGGCGAGTAACATGCCCTTCACAAAATACAAGCTAAGTTATGCGCGTTTCATACGTTCAGTATGCAGGTTGAATTGAACAGCACATGGACCCACATTGCTGTACTCGGTGAGATCAGACAATGGTGCATTAATTGGGGTGGTGGATGATATAGTCAGTGCGCTTAATACAGTGGCCACCTCCCTATGCCTCTTATACCCCTAGTGCATCATCTCCTCCCAGAAAACATGGATAGTCTAAAATGCTGTCGTTTTTTTTTTAAAAAAAAATGGCTGTGAGGCCTGATGAAATTCGTTGAGCCGACTTAAGTGGTCAATTAGCCAGCTTGCAAAGAGGGCAGTGAGAGGGGGCGTGGAGCAACTTAACGAGAAACGTTCGTAAAACAGCAGTCCTGACAGGAACGAGATTTTCAAGTGCCATTACCTAACGCAGATCATTATTCCAACAGTCTCCATAATGCAGTTAATATACCAATAACGGCTGAAGATATGTCGTGAGATGATAACGCTTCGTTAGTCAGGAGGTTTTATCTCTCGAAGTGAAATTTAAAATTCCGTCAAAAAAATTCGACCTACTACAAACACAAGTACAGTTTGAGAACATGCATGATCAAAATAGAAAACCTCCCTCCAACTTCAAAGAACAACAAAGAGTGGGTCCGCGAGGCGGTGGTCGATATTTAGCACCATTTCTTTAGTTCACATGTGCATCAGCAGTGTTATTTGGCATCTGAAAACTATCAAGCTCTAAAACAACTGCGAGAAATGAAAAACGTGATTTTTCTTCAGCTGATTATAAGTCCAATCTGAAAAGTATCTTTGCGGACGTGGGAAAATTTCTCGCAGACAGTACAGCTGTTAATATTTTGGTAGACAAACCTATCCCAAGGAATCCCCAAATTCTATCACTATATGGGTACATCACGGAACTTCACTACAGACAACTGAAGCCAACCGGAAGCCGCACAACACAGTTAGATTTTCCAAAACACACATGTGGTGTCCCGTTAACGCTAATCCTGTGCACGGACAACTCAGTGTACCATACGCTTGTCTGATAGTTTGCAGACATTCTCTAGTCTATCCGCCAGATGTTTACCCTCATTTTGTAAGAGATTTATTCGAACTGACACACGTCTTAGAGAACGTATCGGTGAGTTCGCATAAGAGTTGGTCTATCGATTTAGACTCTATTTACAAACGCCCTCCTCGGAGGTACAGTTGATTTTCCGTGAGATTTTATTTCCCCGTCAAAATTTGTCTTCTTGCCTCCTAGTTAATTAGCTCAAAGAACTGTTACTTTCGTTCACAGAGAATGTCCACTTTGATTCTGGAGGATAATTTTATGAATAAGTTGACGGTGTGGCGGTGGGAAGTCCATTGGGTCCAACACCTGGGAATATCTTTTTTGGAATGATTGAATCGCAGCTATCTGATGCTGTAGATGGTGTCAGCCCTTACAAGCGATATGTTGATATCTTGATTTTTACCACTAGTATTCATTCTGTTTCACTTTTAAACAATTTTGATTCTGTTCGTCCTAATCTTCCTGTTTCTCATAAAGAAGAAACAAACAACAGTTTAACTTTTTTGGATATTCCACCCACTAGACAGCTCAGTGCACCGCAAGGCTACTTGGAGTGGTCAGGATTTACAGTCTTCTTCTTTTGCGTCAATTACTTACAAACGAGGTCTGGTATGAACCCTGTTTCACAAAGCCCGACAGATCTGCACCAATAACTGCTCGTAAGCAGAAGGGGAAAGATTAAAGAACGTGTTACTCGTGAACGGGTATCTGGAGACGTTTGTCGATATTCGCAGCCAAAATGACCGACCAAAACTGATGTGTGTACGGTTCCTAAGAAGCAGATCTTTCTGAACCTACTTCTCAAAGGCGACCCCATCACAACTGACGTAAGTCGAAAACTACTGTCTGCTCTAACTCGTACATACCTTGTGGTTGACTTGCGGTTACCACTGCCAACTAGGAGTGTTTCTCAACTCGTTCATAACTGTGAACTGCCGAAATGTTCTGTCTCACATGTGATCCATCAGTTCCCTTGTGGTCACGTCTGTATCGGCAGAACAAATCGATGCCTATGACAAGGAATACTTGGACATATGTCTAAGTTACTGATGAGTTTGCATATCCTTGCCACTGCACTAATGACGAGCTCTAATGAGAGCGAAACTCGAGTATTATGCTACTTCGCGAAATGAGCTGTCTGGAATATCTGTGAGAATGCGACAGCTGCGACAAATTGTGGGTGATGTTCAACTTGAAATATATCTAAGTGGTTGATGCGTGCCCTGGAGGGACAGACAGTGGCAACAGAACGGATGAGCTGAAATCCCACCTCATCCATTACAAAGCATATAATGGAAACAGGTTAAGTTGTTGACCCCGCCAACGCGTTTCACGTGTTATTATACAATTGGAATCCTGAATTGCTTGCATTCTTCAATGCAATGTTAATCAAAACTCGCCGTCCGGCTCTGTGTGTACACAAACTGCAGTTTGTCTGTTCTGGAACTGATAATAGACTTTGTTTCGAGTAAAATCAATCGTTGACCATTTCTCTTGTTGTTGATATTCGTATGTCCTATGTATTCTAACGTTTAACGTTCGTGACTGAAGAGAGTGGACGACACGTTAACATCTCGCGATGTATGTCTTCTATAGTTGGTGAAGTTGGTCAAGAGGACTGTCATCAGCGCAGAAAGAAGACATATGTTGCGATATGTTAACATTTCGTTTACTCTCATCAGTCGCAAACGTAAAACATGCAAGTTATATATGACAGACAATTAGAGATAGACAGGGTATGGACACGCATACAATCCCACCACGCATCATGTCATCACCACCACGGCAACCCTATAGATTGTTCCACCCTTTTTTGTGCACATAGCGCCGGCTGGTTAGCTCTGATCAGCATTTCTTCGCTAAAGGCCAGTAACTTCGGGTTCTGATGACGTAACAATATTTTGAAAGAGTTAGGAGGGACC
>LUCH01006397.1:16411-26797 GCA_013368495.1 Paragonimus heterotremus
GGTCCCTCCTAACTCTTTCAAAATATTGTTACGTCATCAGAACCCGAAGTTACTGGCCTTTAGCGAAGAAATGCTGATCAGAGCTAACCAGCCGGCGCTATGTGCACAAAAAAGGGTGGAACAATCTATAGGGTTGCCGTGGTGGTGATGACATGATGCGTGGTGGGATTGTATGCGTGTCCATACCCTGTCTATCTCTAATTGTCTGCCATGCACAACTTGCATGTTTTACGTTTGCGACTGATGAGAGTAAACGAAATGTTAACATATCGCAACATATGTCTTCTTTCTGCGCTGATGAAGTTATTGAAGGGAACCCAGTGTTTCAAGAGAACTGTGTTTTAAACAATTAATATAATTAACACTAGTTAACAGGCTTATAGCTAGCAGGATCAGAGTTTACTCAGGGTTCAGCAAGAATAGTTCAGAATTCTGGACGATTGGATCAACAAGGCAAGCAAAAACTATGTGCTGTCATGAACTGCCAAACAAAAAGTAGCCTCTCAGTTGAACCTGAAAGATAACCTGCTATTCGTACTCAGTGAATACGATTATGCCATGGAAACCAAGGCTGGACGGTAAGCTACAGACGAGTCGAGTGTAACCCTGTTCTGAAAGAGCAAAACAAAGCAAAGGATCAGTACAGTTTTGGAGTTCTCAGTATTCCCATTAAAGAGGAGGATATAGTACTATTTATTAATTGAAAATATGAATTGTCAAAGCGAAAACACGCAAGACAGAAAAACGTAAATGCACGAAGCATGATGCACTTATAATAGAATAAACATCCTTACACTAACCTGTGCTTAAGACAAGCCTAATTCATTTTCGGTATTGATTCGAGCATCAGCAAAAAGGAATGAAGATTTGGGAATGTGCACTAAATACTCATGTCGAGACTTAATGTTAGAGTAAAAAACACATAGTGACGATTGCCTTGAGTCCTTGATGTAGTTGACAGTGCAGAATAGTGTTCCGGATTGATGACTGTAGGTTTGATTTCCGTTCAGGAATTCGTAATGCATGAAAGGCATGGGCAAGCTTTTATTGATTACAATCAAACTTAAGGCAACCAAGTGGTCGTTTTGTTGACCCCTTAATTTTGTAGTTTCATAAATAATATGTTTGATTATAACGTTTCAAGTTTTATGCATTTTTTAAAATACTGGTTGCTCAACCTGTGGTCAAAATGTCGTCTGCAGATTTCTCATAGCCATGGTCCTAATCCAGTAACCTAACAGAACAATCGAATCTTCACTCTGACGACGATTCCAGTGATTAATTCATTGCGACATACTTGTAGCGTCGTCCTCCCTCTAGTGTGTTTGAGAAGACCGGCGTGGCTGCACCGGATGATAGCGTTTTAACCGTGTTTACCATCGTCGTTTAGGATGTAAAGACGAGCTCAAGAATAATTGGGTACAGTGTATGTGACATGTTGAACAGCACATCCCACGGAGGACGCTGATCAGAGATCTAACACAACACTCCATTTACTGTAAACAAAAACAAGTTATTTTCTAAGATTGGTTTATATGACTGGTTACGGATAGAAACCGACAAGTTGTTCAGATGGAGCAAACGAACTTGGACGTTTTCGATTGATGGATATGTTCTGCGTTATGCGCCAGAAAGCTCAGATCTGTGAACTTTAAACAAACCCTTAGGGAGTTGAATTACTTTATGGATTACGGCATACATGCGGTATATCATGTCACAAAGAGCAAAAATTTGAGTAACTATAGCCTCAGAATAATTCTATGTGGAAATTGATTTTGTCAGTTCAGGAAGCATATGCATTTTGTTACTGTGAATGACTGAGTTAGGTGACGCGATGTGGGCAGACAGGCGCTTGTGAGAGCGGGTTTCGAAGTAGTTACGTATAACTGTGGGAATATTTATATTACGAAAGTTTCTACGTACAGACGTTCATTACATAGGTTAATGTCACTCAAAAGGTGTGCAGAGCAGCTTCTCGAATGCCTAACAAACCTGATAATAAGGGCAGTATATTTTGGTTAAACATTAGCAGATCGAAATATGTGCACATGTTGCCATATGCTAGTTTTGTCGAACGCGAATCATGGGTGGGAGGCTCCTCGTCTGATGACGTATTGCACACGCTTTGTTAGGTGAGGGGCACAACAGCACTACAGACGACTTTTCCCGCACTCGTTACCAACACCAGCCATAGTACAACAACAGAAGTAATTATTTTAGTCCAGCTTTCATATCAAGGAGTCAAAAATTAACGAAAGAAATTATGAAAATAATTAACCCTTCTAATTCATAACTATGGTTTTATGTGTCAGTTATGCAGGAATACTGGTTGCAACTCCTGCTGTTCATGAATTGCAAAAGAAATATTAATTTTGTCCGTAAAATTCGTTAGGCTTCCTTGGAATCATCTCCACTTGACTGTTTTTAGAGTCAAGTTGCCAGATTAACGTGCACAATTGTACAGTTAGATTGGATACCGGATTAGCACAGCAACTGGGCAGTGTAAACTGAAGGTTAACGCACACCCTATTGCTGTGCTGGTTTAGGTTATATTTAGTCCCAGCAACAGCAACAACTGGTAACGTGCAACGATGATAAATCCCTAATTGTTTCCCGTAATACATAATAGCCATTAAAATGGTTTGTTTGACACATTTTTATTTTAAATGTAAGGTAGTCTTCCGCGTATACAGTACCATCTGTAGGCAAAATAATAATCTAGAACATTGAGTTCCCTTAACCCATTTAGTCAAAACAGAGAGAAGACATATATCGCGAGATATTAACATTTCGATTTACTCTCATCAGTCACCAACATAAAACCAGCAAATTTTATACAAACTGCGTATAGCAAGAACAGCTGAACGAACCAACCACATAGTTCTGACCTTTCACGCGCTAATAGTTCAATCAATTCCATGGTAAGGAGACTGATTGCTTCAGCGCCTTCCGTGCACACGCGGTATATTGCAACGAGCTGTTTATCGTAAGCCACCTTGGAGTAGACAATATTTGCAGTTCTCCAGCTTCGCACCTATTGCTTATAAACGAGGGCTGGTGAAAACGTTATTCCACAGAGCCAGAACGATTTGCACTGCAGGTCGACTGGAGAAAGAAGAAGAGTATTAAAAAACGCTGGTGGATAACGGCTATCCTGAAAAGTTTGTGGATATCCACAGTAAGATGAAAGAAACAAAAGTGGTAAGCTGTAGTGCGCAGAAAAAGAACATATTCCCCCAAATTCAATTTAAAGGTGACCACTTGACTAACAACATTAGCCACAAGTTACTGTCGGCGTTACAACGCACCTACCCAGCTGTCCAACTACGCATCCTGCTAAGCACTAGGGCTTGGCAGTTCATAGCGCTGATACACACTCAATCGATCACTCTGTCTCCCACGTAATATACCAATTCAATTGCAGTTGCAATGACGTCTTCATAGACAGGACAGATCGGCGTTTGCATCGGCGTATGGCGGAGCACATTCCTAAGCGGTTATCAACTGCAATCTCAAAAACGGCCTGCTGACTGTAACAAGCTCGAAGTCTCCGGCTTCATCGGTCGCCAATCACATCTTAGCAACCGGTCACCCAGTTGACCCAGACAAATCGTTCAAGATATTGTTACATAATCGCAACCCGTAACTGTTAGCGATTAGCGAGGCCAGTTTTGTGTGCACAGAAGGCGCTGAAGCAATCAATCTCCTTACCATGGAATTGATTGAACTATTAGCGCGTGAAAGGTCAGAACTATGTGGTTGGTTCGTTCAGCTGTTCTTGCTATACGCAGTTTGTATAAAATTTGCTGGTTTTATGTTGGTGACTGATGAGAGTAAATCGAAATGTTAATATCTCGCGATATATGTCTCCTCTCTGTTTAGAATACTAGTCGTCCGTAGTCTTTCTGATGCATAATGTGTTACGCTATGATAAACACGAGCTAACAAGTGATTCCTTGTCGAACTAATCGTTGTTGACAAAGCCGCCGAAAAGACGATTTGATTGTTCTAGAGGCATACATTTCCAGGTTGTTCTGGTGTTAAGTATGACCCATCCTGTTGTTTAGCTCAATGGTGTGTCCATTCACATGTGGCGTACAACTTTAGGTGCAGATGAAGTGAGCTGATGACTTTTACAGCACAATGATTGTTCGACCCATTATGATAATGTCGTCGAGATAGGCGGCAGTAGCCGGGAGGTCAGTAATCAAGGCATCGATTACTTGTTGAAAAATGGCTGGTGCGGTCTTGATACCAAACGGAAGTCTGGTATACTGCAAGAGGTCTAGATGAGTGTCGATTGTCAGTAGTTCACGAGATTCTGGTGCAACCTCGAGTTGGAGATACGCCTCCGCTAAGCCCAGTTTGGTAAAGCAGATGCTACCGTTGAGCACAGTGAATATGTCCTCAGACACTGGAAGAGAGTAGCAGTTTGCTTCCAGCGCAGCGTTGAGACCAGTTGAGAAGTCACCACAGATCTGAAGTGAACCGTTAGACTTCTTCACGACGACGATGGGGGCAGCCCACGCGGAGTAGGGGACCGGCACCAAGACACCAAGTTGTTCCAGTCGTCTGAGTTGCTGGTCTACGAGCGGCAGGGCTGCATAGGGAACCGGCTGTTTGGGACGAAAGACCGGTTGGCTGCCAGGGCAGAGCTGCAGTGTGGCCTGGGTACAACAGTATAGGCCCAGACCATCCTAAACCAGTGGATTGAACTGGCGAATTATGTCGTCGGACATCTTCTGAGGTGCGGCAGAAGACCTCATCTGGTTGCGGATGGTCCGCATCGGGATATCAAGGAGACCAAGCGTTTCTAGCCAGTCAAGCTCGAGGAGATCGAGACCAGAGTTAGGGACGTAACACATCCCTTCGATGGTAATGCTGCTGAATGACACTGAGCAGTGCAGTCTACCAGTCAACTGTACCGAGCCACCATAAACACTGGTTGCCGTGTGGTATGATGGGTGGACAGGATGACTGCCCATGGATCTGCAGAGCTTGTCGGAGGTTATGGTGACGTCGGAGGCAGTGTCCAACTGCAACCGAACCAAACGACCATTAATGTGGGCGGACACGAACCTTCGGCGATTGGCAACATTGACTTGGAAGGTAGCCAGCAGACTGTTAGATCTGCCAGCTGCACGGGATCCGGCTGGCTGCTTGAACCTGGAGGTCGCTGTCTGTTTGACTCTGTCAGTTGCTTGTAGCCGGCAGAAACCGTCCTTGTGATTAGCCGTGTGATACCGCTGGCAGCGATGCTGTCGAAAGGGGCAGAATCTGTGGAAATGTCCTGCACTATAGTGGCGACAGGCGGAAGACGGCTTCTTGGTATCAGCGGGACTGGGTCTGATGGACCGTGTAGGAGATTTCCGCTGAAAGCTGGAAACGGCCTGAAATGAGCGGGGAACCCGGTCCGGATGTTGGATCATGACCGAGTCTTGCTTGAGGTTGACAAACCTCTCACATTTGTCCACGATTTATTCCAGCTTGACGTTTGGCTCCCGGTCGATTTTCGCCAAGAGCCTGGTATGGAGGTCAGCATAGCTTGGTGATTACAGACCGCAAATGAAGACCAGGCAGCGGAACTAGTCCCCGTGAGCGAACCAAGTTCGAACCGTCCGCACTCACGGTTGACGAAACCAGCATTGGTGACAAAATCGTCTACGTCTCGTTCGACCAATTGGGGGCACTGGAACCCTGGGTTGAACAGGAATGAGGTCTCCCCAAAGATCGTCAGTTTCTGAACCATGTCCGCGAAAGTCACGGTTCGCGGTTCGGCGGACAAGATGTAGTTGGTATAGCGAACGTGTTCCGCTGGGCCCAGTTTCCAGAGTAGTAGACGAATCTTCGTCTTGTCATCTCTGGATGCCAGTTCAACAGTGAATGTCTTCGTATCGCTTGTACCAAACCTCGAAAAAGACACTAGCTTGTGGGTCATAGAGGAAATCGGAGACATTCCTGGCCAAGTGACCCATGGACTACGGATCGACAGAAATGGATGGACCAAGCGCGGCAAAACGGACGGCTAGCATCTCCATCAGTCGGATCTTCGACTGCATCATCTGCTTGAGATCTGGGTCGGCAGACATAGTTCAAAGAGAGAACAAAGACAAAGTAAAAATCCGGTCGCCAGATGTTATGACCGGCTGGTCAACGATAATCAGAAATGTCTATTGCACGACTATACGAATCACAGAACGTAGCACAGAGCTTAGCAATACCGGGAAATCCCAGAATAACACAGAAGACCGTGCCCTTCAGATGAGAATGTATTTGCTCTCAAACCAAAGGTAACATGGCAAACCAGCGTCTGCGCATATATAGTCTTTGAATAGCCCTGAAGAATCCCACCTGAATTGCTGCATTAAAGGTGGGATCAGCCACTCAGAGACGCAGAAGAGACGTGCGCCAAAATTAAGTTTTGGCACGTTGTGGCGCGAGAAAATGACATTCAAAATCACAATTTGTTTTTCGAAGATATCTGGAAGAATAAGTCATTTTTGGGAAAATAGATTTTCTCCAACAAGGTTTGGCTTCGCTCGTCTTTCGTTTCTGCGTCAACATTGCTGGCGTAGTAATTGTCTATATCCACGTATCAATTGAACAAATTCTGCGAGTAGAGAGCTTACAATACACATCGTTCCTCTTCATTTTTGTCTGCTCCACCACTTTCGCATGATCCATGTTGATCTCGTGGCCTATGCCTGCGCAGTGTTGCCACGTTGTGATCTACGGGCGCCAACTAGCGTTCGTGCACACGCATGCTCACTGCTTGTCTATCTTTCTCACATGGCCACACTCGAGACATGGAATCGTGTAGACTACGCCAGATTGTTCATGCGGTTCTACAACATCCTTGGTGTTCACCGAAGTTGGATGCAGTGTTGAGTTTGGCTTGTTTGATATTAGGATACCCAGTTGCTGGTACATTTTGTGTTGCTTCAGATGTGGTGTGAATATGTGACACTGTCATTCGCGCTTTGCGTTCTGCAATTCTTGTGAGCTCCGTGATAAATGCTTTGTGGAATTACTGGGTTATCGACTGGAAGAGAACAGTTTGAACAAACGCTCTTGTTCGGTGCGGTTCTGGTACGGTGCGCTTTGAAACAACGTTCGCACGCAGTTTTTAAGTTGACAGGCCGGATGGTTGTTGCCGAGTTTCAGAATGATATCAGTTGGTGTCGGTTTACGATAAACAGTGTTTCCAGCTCGCCATCAGGTCTACTCATAACCGACATATCGAGGAACGCTAGGCGTGAAATGTTTTCCTCCTTCGCGTGTAAAGGTCAGCAGGATGTGAAGGTATGCATCCCTTTTGTGGGTTGAGTCGGTCATCAGATTGTAGGTATGTCTGCATGTTGAGTTATACTAAGTGAATCAATACTTCTGAAGAAAGATCGGTTCTACTACGAGGACTATCGTTTCACTTATCAGGATCACCAGGCTTATCACAAGATTCTTCGGTATGTTAGTGAAAATTAACGTAAAATCGAAGAAGAATAGTGCACCTTCTTTTTGCGACTCCAGGTCCTTAATTGGCTCCAGGAAATCGGATGAACTGTTCAGGTTATGAGTGTCGTCAGGCAGACACAGTCGGACGATACGAAATAGGGACCTTGCTAACTGACAGTTTGGGGCCGTCCTGGATCCAATTACTAGTCCTTGTGGACATTTGGTAGCCCGTATAGTCCCGGCACTGGTCCCTCGATAGGTCTAAGGTAGCTGATTTGTTTTCCTGTCAGTGATGTCCTTTTTTTAAAAGAGCTGTCAGGATTTTGGTTATTCGAACCTTCAGACTTTTCGTGATTTCCCCATTGGCATATGTATATGCTTCGGAGAGAGTAAATTAATATATATATATAGTGGTAGTAAACTGAGGTATGTATGATGCACATTCACCCTTACTGATGACTCGTACGTCGACAGCTAATCTGAAATAGAACTCTCAAAGGGTTTGACCATCATCAAGCATGCTAGTCGGCTAAATTCCATGCAGATTTCGACCAAAAGACAAACACGGTGAGCTACGTAAACCTTGAATGTGACAAGGAATTGGAAGTGGTAGCTCACCTACGTATATAAACTCTAGACAACGCTAACGCAATACACCACCACGTTTAGATAGACGTGCAGACAGGTGACTAATTTATATCTTTTGCTTATATGAAAGCACCGCTATGAGAACCTCGCTGTTGGACAAAAGGCAATCTGCCGTGAGTCTCCAGTCCAGACAAAAATTGCCCCCTTCATTATTGGGCAAAGCATCAATCCTCGATAGCAATTAAACCGTACCGACTTGTCGGTTTGAACGCTTTTCACGGTTAAGTTATCAAATTAATCAGATGCGTTGACAATCCCCTTACTTTCTGCTGTTTCTATGCGTAAACGCAACTCTACTTGATCGGCCTGTCTCGATAATGTGACATAAAATGGGTACTGCATACTTCGCCCTGTCGTCCAACAAAAACGAAGCTGTCAATCTTGGTTCATATCCTTCCATTTGAAGACAAGAGACGCTGCAACATTCGGGACGACCTGGTCGTTATGACGACTCAGGAGCTATAACACGTACAATAAATTAAATCAAAGCGATCACTCTTTTCAGGGCATGAATGCATAATCTAAAGGGTCACACAAGAACAAGTTTTCAACCAGTAATGAATGAAGAAACATACTGACAAACTAATGTCTCAATGCTTAATAACCCGTTTACCGTTTACGTAAGTGTCATAAGTACATATTCAGATAAAGCCGCTTCAAACTACTCCGATTAGTGACTGGACGATTCACGGTGAAACCTGAGCTTTATAGCGCCTAAAGAGGTCGCATCCATCCAAACGCTGTATGAAACTTGGAATGGAAATGTGTTATAGATGCTCATTTGAAAAACCGCGTGGGTGAGGATGCTTCGACATATCTATGAAGGTTTTTTTGATAGTTTCGAGTTCCATCATCTTTGAAGCCGAAGTAACATATCCATGACGGTGCAAGGATAGTCGCATTTATTCTAAAATAATGACTTATTTACTGATTGTTTACCACGTATTTCAGACACTCGACTCGGTTTCATTTTGCGCACTAAATATTGTTTTTATTTCACTTTCCTGGTTGTTTGTTTGCAAGGTGTATTCCACCGAAACCTAGCTACTTGAAGTTAAACGGGGGATCTACGAGTTAATTTCTAACCAGCTTCACTTTGCTCCCTAAATCCGGATTTCTTCGTGGTCGCAAGAAAGCCAGGCCAGTGAACCCACCACTGACATATCGTTGTCGACGCTGATCTTATTGCTTACGATCTATTCTCTCTTTTGCAGAAATGCTGTTGACGTACTTGAATTTTGCTAAATACAGCAAATATTTTAGGTTTCCTAAAGGTTTTGTAACTATTTTCCTGAAAAGAGTGCATAGTTTAAACCTTTTTGTACTGCTGACTACAAATCAGTATTCAACGATTGGCCTGGTTCACGTTTAACAAAAAAGTACGGGTATATTGATTTAATTTGCTGTCCGACGCAAAATAAAGTAAGCTTTAGTGAACAAGCAGCCTGAACCAAATTTTTACAGGGGATTTTCAAAAAGGGTGTCTGCGACTATGTTATCCCTGATGTCACCCTATAAATATGTCAAGTTTTGTCGCTGGTTTTATGAGTAGTTGATTCATATGCTAACTTTGGTTTCTGTTGCAACGCGGGGAATGTGGTGGCTCTGCATCCTAAACACTAAATGCCGGTAACGCGATTGTACCTGGTTTTAAAATACTAGTGGGTAGAAGAGAATGAATAATTTGGCTAGGAAACATATTGATCACAAAAAAATTTAAACTTGTAACACAGTTAATGCGTAATATTCCGACATGGTGTTGACCATCGATTAGTGGATCAATTCAAATACTGTTGACGATTCTGTATGTTGATAGGTAATCGCCTCGGTCGACCTATCTATCGCTGAGTAGGAGGCGAAGAGGAATATCATTATCTTCACTGCAGGTCAAGGAGAAATGTAAAGGTAAACTCTCCCTCAAACCGATAAAGATGAGCTGAATTTGGCAAAGCTGGAAATTTCGAGGAGGCCCATTTATGAAAATTCGCAGCTTTGACTGGATTCACATCAGCAACAGAAACAACGTTCGTAGTTGCGTCAAGCGCTCCACCAGCTGAGCTACGAAGCCGCGTTAAGAGTTACGAAATTTCGCATTCTCACTGTCTGATATGGAGGTCATTGAGTTATCCAAGGGATGAACTATCCCCGGCAGTATTTGTCAAGCAGTTCAAGCCAAACTGTTCGTTTGTGATACAGTTTCATTACACAACAGTGGCGTTGACTCTGTGACCCGTATCAACTAGGTGGGCCAAAATTGCGCTGGAAATCTTTCGTTGTTGTCCGGTT
>LUCH01006399.1:1769-30818 GCA_013368495.1 Paragonimus heterotremus
ACTGGGCAGCTCAGCACGCAACATGGTGTCGAAGGACAAAAGTAGCCTCATGCATCTTCCAAAGCAGTTCATCGAGCGCGGTTGCAATTGTTCCTCCTGAGCAGCCGGACGTGAGCAGAAGCAGCCGATTGCCATGGGCATGGTGAATGTGGAGGCGAAAGTTTGGTGGTTTTGCCATGTCGGGCAGATCGTCCTAACGATCGAAATAACATCAACTGAACGTCAGTTCGACATCGACGACCTCCTCTCATCAAGGAACTGTGCTCACTAACCCGTATATTCGAATGCGTCTCATACTGTACCTGGGTGATGAATATGTCTACTGTGGATCCATTGATCATATTGTTTTCACCTTTGTTGTGCTTGTTACCAACATCGACGTTTCTGAGTCAATTAGACGCTGCTTAGAACGAAACAACACAGTTAGGACTGTCTGAGCGCCTAAGAAATTAACAGAAACAAACGCGAAAACTACGAAACGCATGACGTATTCTAATTGTGGTGTATGCGGTGATTGCGACGGAACCTATTTCCCCATACTATTGATTTACTACATTGTTGACAATGATATGAACACCGGGGCTAGGGAGATAAATGCCGAAACTGAACAGAAGCAGTGTTGATGGTTTTCACAGCACTGGAAGCCTCGTCAAATGGAACGCGTAGAAAAGTATCGGAAATTGTGTCGTTCGCCAGTATGGTCTTTCGAGGCCGAAACGAGTTGGAAACGGCCATTTAGGCACGAAAAGAGATTTTTCAAATTTTCCATAAAACATTGTAATGCATATTGTGGGACAAATACATAGATTTCATCGAGTATACTAGTGGTGTTGCGATGAAAAAAATCAGGCAGACCTAAAAGCTGCTCATATTCGCACTTTTGTTGAAAAAATGTGCACATTTTTTCGATAAAAGCATAATGTTGGCTTTCCTAATCTATTTTACGTTCTAAAAATGTTTGCATTGAAATTTTCGTGGTGCAATACATTAGTCTACCTCGCAGAAACGCTCAATTTTGCGCGGTTTCGGAGATATAATAGACTTCGTAATTTTCGGCCACGTTGTGTTCACAATGCATTGTACACGAAATTTCACAGTAATTCCTGATGAAACTATGTCTCCACGGTTTTTGCTTAGTTACACATCAGAATTATATGTTCCACCTGTTTCCCTGGTAGTATTTCCGGTGAAAAACGGTCTATTTTTCACCTGGTTGTTCCTACCTATTGTGTAAACATGCGTAATATGTCCCATCCTATCATTAAAAACGTGTGTATTGTTTTGTTGCTTAGTGATCATGCATTATGGTGGCTGACCATGTGTACGCCAGTCAGTGCTCACTTATCCGATGGATAATGACCAATTTTGATGCTCGTTATTTACCCCGCGACAACATTGATTCCCACTCCTACCGTTTCAGCCACAACCCTTCTACATTCGGATCATGGATGCTTATGACTCCGATGACTGTTGGTCTATGTTTTCGCCGGCTGCAGACTTCACTGACACCTGCCTATATGTCATCTCAGATTTTGCCGGAACTGACGGATATCTTTATAACTCATCCTGAACGGTCCCAATACGAGTTTATTTTGATCTCCGCAGTGTTTATTTTCACAACGTTGTTAATAGCATAAGTCAACGGGACGGAGCAGTACTCCTATTACGACCGAATTGGGGGAATTCGCAAAAATATGGAACTAATTGTATCGTCGAAATAGATGAATCACTGTCTATGAAAAGGTAGTACCACCGTGGGTTTCGCCTCCCGAAGGTGTGGGTAATTGGTGACATTGTTGACCTTTCGGTCTTTTCCTACTGTTGGCGTAGAAAATCACCGGTTGTTCTCTCACAGCAGTTCTGATATCTCGGTACTGTTCACACAATGTTCTAACTGAATGGAGAGTGGAAGTGGGAAATAGTGAACAGTATGTAGATCACGCACCTATTCCAGTGATCATGCGGTCGCAAAGTTGAGTTTTTAATTGGTGCTCGAAATTACATCGAGCTGTTTGAGTCTGGACTTCCAGTGTGAAACACCTAACATTCTGATGTCCTTTTTCCACGGGCGCCCGAGATTTCGTTTGTAGAGCTGCTTCAGAACTCACAGGTTGGACGTGCGAGAGCAGTAGTTTCGTCGAGGATTTGTTGCAGAGTGAGGTGAGCGCACCAGGGATTGGCAAAGGTTTTAGCAAACTGTACACATCTTTACCGATTAGGGTAAAGAACAGGGTGGGTTTTGTTTGAACGATTGTAATTGAAATGGTGCAAGTGGAAATCATCGTTATCATAGGAATAACGGGCAACAAAGGGGGTTACTAACCGTCAGATAAGAGAGCACTGAGTTGCGTATGAATTACAAACCACAATGAAGCATAGTAAATGAGCAACAGACAAAACAGTATGCATGTTGTCAGTGATAGAGTGGAACATGCTACCTATGTTTACACCACACCATATTAAACGCACTGAGAAATAACCACGTGATAACGTCAGGTGAAATCGTTTTTCGGAGTGGCATTTCGTCGACAGGTTTCTACTCGGGAACCTGACAGTGAAACAGATTGAACACATGGTTCAAATAGATAGAGTAGCGTTCACTGAAGGCTACTCGTATATTAAGTGTGAAATGCAGTGTAAACGTAATGTGGTCCGGAATTATGAATTCAGCTATATCTCCCGAACCACGCAAATCTGAGTGTTTTCCCGTGATGAGGTCAAGTATTCCATCGTGAAAATTCCGATAGAACGCAAGGACAATCATAATTATCACTGTTGTACATTTAGTGAAGAAAGCGGAACAATTTCCTAAACAAAGCTATCGGATATGGTCGATTTTTCTCATTGCAACATAACAAAAACACTCCGTAAAAACCTCTGTATTTTCTTTAATATTTTATACTTTATAGAAAATTTGAATAATCTAATTTCGCGCACAAGCGGCCACTTTCAAATCGTTTAGACTTTGAAACATCATACCGGCAAACTACACAACTGCCAAAACAGCAGCTCTGTATAGACGAACAACAGTATTTACGACTGCTATTAAGTGACAGGCGTTCTCACGTTTTGGTTAGCCAGTTCGTTGCTACGGTATTCCGCGACCTTGCATTTGGCAACTCGGTTGTTTGAAACAGACCAGCGTTCAACAGCAGCTGATTGACGTCTATGAATGATTGGCATCAGTTTTATTATACTCCTGTCCGTAGCTGCTATCCGTAAGGACTAAAATCTGCCGTCGTACAGTGATAAAATGGTAGATCCGTGAATATCTGGCGATATTTCTGTGGTAACGATCAGAAATTCGAAAACCGTTGGTTTGTGCGACAGAAGTGATCACGAGCCCGGAAATTTTTGTTTCAACCGACCGTTAATTGGTTTGTCCCTCATTTGACGCGGAGATTAAAAATGCTGATGGTGCTTTTATGACGGCGTACATGCGTTTTCCTTCGAACTAGTCCTTCGTTTCTGGTTAATAGTTACCCGTCCTATGTTGGTAAGTTAGGCATTGCATGTAAATTAGATTCTATGTGATTGATTATCCACAGAGCTTCAAAGATATAGTGGATGGTAAGGAATTTTCAAGTTTCAAGGGGTTTAGAAGTTGTTTACAGACGTACATAGAGAGTCACAGTGTTTTGTTCTTGCTTAAATTCAAGCAAGCAAATCAAGCAGTGGAATCTTGAAGTGTGATAATGCCAGTAAGTACTACTGTTGTTACGTGATATGTGGCGTACCGTTGTATCAAATACAGGCTACCTAGAAGCGAAAGCTGTGAATTATGGCTGGTTTAGTGTGTTGAGTTCACATACTTTCCATTGCACAGTTCTCTTGATACATGCTGCTATTTACGCCTCAACGTCGTTAGAAGAAAAACCACGTTGGTCATTAGCTCTTTCACAATGGGGCACAACCGACATTAAACTGCCTTTCTGTACGATACGCACCCAACAAATTCTCAACTCACTGCGGACGAAGTGAGAGGATGTAGGCACATATTCCAGTACAGTATTCCAACTGCTGAATTGAAACATTCTGCTGCGGATGATCGTGACAATTATATAACGACCATGGATATTTGCAACATCGGTCATCGGTTGAAACCTCCGACAATTAGTGTGTGTTTACACTGATGTTGCAGAAAATCTGCCCCAAATTCTTAATCACATAGAGAAAAGCGGTGTATCACGGTTCATTTAAGACGAAACTGCTAGACACATGCATATATGCTTCGCACGGAAGTAGCAAGTGCAGTTGTTCAGACGTTTGCCCGATTTGTGATAAACGTCGATGTTACGCAGGGAATCAACAGTCAAATGCGTGTCCTCTATCGGTTCAAATTTGCGGTTGTAGCCTGGAGCTATATCAATTTCTACTCGCCGACGACGCGTGATGTATGCCTATGTCACAAATGAGAAATACGCTCCCTTGTCTTTTGTTTGAAATCTTTCATGAGGTGATAAGGGAACACATACCTGCCAGAACGTTCGTGATGGACAAAATGGCGGCCTAAATGCAGACAGAACGAATCGTCTTTGGGTGCGACATAATGTTCAAGATGCCGTGAAAAAACACATGAGTTGGTTAAATTGACCTTCTAGCCACCAGTCGAACAAATTCATTTAGAAACCGATATTTTTTCATCACACGGCCAATTGTAATGACTTAGAAGAATGAGTGAATACTTTTGTCCATTTACGGTTAAAGTTTAACGGAAATGTTGCATTAACCAAACGCACTGGCCAGAGGTTTGTGATCTAACTTCTGTGCAACTGGCTTTATATAAAGCCCAAGCGAGCAACCCATATCTACTCATATGTTGTTTGCTTCGGAAATCGGACAAACAACCGTTTGGAGAATGCAAATCTGTGACGTGAGAAGCGCATCAGCTCATGGGATCATTTGACCATGACCATCCGTAAACTTTGGTCCCACAGCGAGTGGCTGATATGGGAGTTTGAGATGCAGTGCACCTACGGTTGTAACCGCCGTGAGGTGGTTAGCGTGAACGTGTATGTGAAGAATATTCTGTCTGGGCTAACAACGTTAGTCAGTCAACTGGTGTTAAAACACCTCAATGGGCATGCTTCCCTACTGCAATGTATACGGCTGGACGAGTTCAAGGTGGTCCCACTTTATGTAATATCCATGGGTGGCTTTGGGTTAGCCATGACGGTACACGGTACAAGGCGCATATCAGTGATGACACGTCCGAATGCAATTTCTAGAGGCCCATGCGGTTACCATACATTCATATGCTATCCGCCTTTCAAAAGTACTTCTACCCATACAGTGGGTTTCTGTTAACCAGGACTGCATTTGTTCTGAGCCGCTTTCCAAGTCATGGACGGTGGCCTTCTGAATGTACTTTGCCTAGAAGCAGCATGTTTTGCCCAGAGGTAACTGTCGCCGTTGCCAATCTATTTCAACCAGGTTGAAAAGTACTGCATCAGGAGTTGGCCAAGCTACAGAGGGTAAATCTCAGGACAGGGGGCCGTATTTTCAAGGCCGTCAGCCTCTATGCACCAGTCCACTGGGGAAGCTAACGCGACCTTACCACAGACGGACTTCCCTCTTGTCCTGTATTGAAATGCGAAACAGCCAAGATGGGAGAAAAATGTTCACACGGTGGTGCCTTGTGGATATTGCGGTGATCTTGTTAACATGAATGGTTATCGATGCGATTTCGAACAGCTCACTTTTCGTTCAGATTGTATGAATACCGGTGATATTTTGCAGTGTTCCTCGTGCACGGAACAGCTGCCAACCCCTTCACCAACAACGTTTTAATGTCATTAACTATGCGGTTTTGACGCCATCCCCATTGAAAAACGTATTACCTCCGACATTTAAACCTGAAATGAGACCCCATCCAGCATCAGTAGTTACTGATGAACCGGCTGAGTCTTACGAGAGATTTTGTGTTGTTCATCCACATAGGCGAGTCCAAGTGGAAGTGTCGCCAAGTGGTTCCATGGGCGCCACTGGCTATCGTAAGTGAGGCCACACCTCTGAAGTCACGTCACGCTTACAATTAGACATGCACACAGCAAGAAGGGGACGTCCGCTGAGGAAGAACGGAAGGCAACGAGGCTACGGAAAGCCGGCTGGGCTATTATAGATAATGATGTACATTTAATAAACACATTCCAAAACTTCCGCTTTGTTTCACCTTACTTTGTGACATTCTGGCTGTAGGGAGCACGGAAGTTGATTTTCGAGTAAGATTTCAATGCACTAAACCATAGATCATGGCGTCATGACTATAAGATGCCTTTCGGAAGGCGTATGAGGTTCTGCACACTGAGAGATTCATGTAACCTTATCAATTTACCGAATTCCTTACTTCTTTATTGCCAAACCAGCTTGTGCCTGATTACAGTGAGCAGTAAATATGACACAGAGATCACGCGGACTAAGGCTCAAATTATTACTGAGAACCGCCCGTTGAAGTAGTACCTACTGGCCGACGGCGTCGCTAAATATTTAGCATTCTCAGTTTCAAGTGGCGAAGATCGTACAACCTCATATTCGAGTGAGCTGTTCGCAAATATTTCAAGCACTATCGAATGAACCAATTATAGAAAATTGATTTACAGCTTACATTACGCACGTTCGTTACTAATTCACTACTAAAACTCCTCCTATCAACCAAAATATAAATTTAAGCGACCTGGTCAACGTATTTCGTTATGAAATTATCGCGGTTCCATAGCGTCATCAATGAAAATCTTTAAAACATTAAAAAAAATTATTTCCTACAGCAAAATAAGCATATTTCGCGCTTTCTTTGATATTCTGTCGAATAACATTCAGAATATGTCGCAACCTCACATATTAACGATCTACTCACGTGAGGACCTACTTCATGCGGATAGTTATCAGCCAATTTGTGTGCGAACACTGATTGGCTGAACCTCCACCAATCTATAAACCATTCCTATCCAGTTTCATTGAGTACTTCACCTTTTGATAAGTTTTTCCACGTTTCGTCCCTGATAACCCCTCATGACGCGTCGCGGTTGTCTCTGTCCGGCGGTGCCCGCTCTCTCAAATGCACACGGTTTCTTCTTTCCGTCGCCCCGTCCGCATTATCATCGTACGACCTATGCTGACGATCACTGACCGCCATGCTGTGTCCATCATATTGAGTTCTCAGGCATAAACTGAACCCACATCTTGTCTCTTGGTCTAAAACTTGCAACCGTCCAAGCGCCGCGATCATATTACATTAGATGTTTCATTCTTTGTCGTTGTTGGCTATACTGAACACTTCAATCGTCTGATATATCGTAAGGTAACAGCTCAGACGCCACAGCAATTTTCCCGGCGTCCTTCTTCCAAAAATCCGTTTCGATGCATTGTAGCCAATGATCTCATTCAACATGTGTCTTCTTTCCAGAAGCGTTATATATGAGTCTTCCCCTCACCATTGGGCAATCTGTGGTAGTCTTTTGACAGTTTTAACCGCAGTTCCGGCCTTCCCGTTCAACTGAGCGTGATACGGGCTGCTTGTATGGTGTTGAAACTCCCACTTATCAGCAAGCACCTTGAATTCAGCACACACAAACTGTAGACCACTATCAGAGAAAAAAATCTCCGGTTTTCTGTACGGAACAAGGTAAGCACGTAGTTTGTTGACGGCTGTACCTCCGGGGATACTGCCTAGCCAACCAATGTCAAAATAATCCGAGAAATAATTCACCGTGTCCAGGTACTGTTTTCCGCTTTGTGTGAATGAATCGGTCGCAAATGATGGCCGATGATTTTCTAAAAGCTTTCTCGGCAGTATCGTTTTCCCCACTTGACTTGAATCGTGCATTCTGAAAACTTCACACTTAGTTATGTAATCTTTCATCTTATCGAACTTTTCTGGCCAAAAAGTGAAGTGTTTTTGCCTTCCAAACACAGCCGTTCACCCCAGCATGTGTCGCCTGGACTCGTTCAATGAATTTCTGCTGAAAATCCTTCGGAATTACTACCGGTCTACTTTAAAAATTATTCCTTCCTCTCGGTCAAACCGATCACGGTCCTTAAAAAGTGCTGCCGGTTTTTCGGGTAAATTCTTGTAATTCTGCGGCCAGTCACCGTCTATTACTGGAATCGGCTTTTTCAGTACGTGACCCGTTTCCGTCTTGTCCTTCAGCTTCACCATCTTGCCCGTCGGTATCATCATGTAGCCCACTCAGTCGATCGTCTGGAAATCGGAATCTTCCGCCACAGCACCGGGCATATAGGCAGGACAGGGTGTCCCCGAGGTGCGGTTGGTCTCCTGGCTGGTAGACTAGAGCACAGCCGTACTTTTGTAGTCCGATCACCATACGTTGTAGATGTGGGCGCGCAGCATTGAGTGGTTTCTTCACTATTGCTGCCAGAGGTTTGTGGTCTGTGTGTACCAGTCTTTCATCCGACAGTGTAGGTGCCGAAGCATTTCACAGCAAAAAAATCCGCAGTCTTTCTTTTCCATTTTGTGCATAGTTTCGTTCCACCTTCAAAGGGCTCCGGCTGCTATAGTCTGTCAATCTCCCTTATTGTGGTAGCATATCTCCAAGACCTGGCTTAATGCGGTCACACCAGATTACTAGAGGAAGCTCAGGATAACAATATGCTAATACCGGGGCCATCAAAACCAACCTTATTATCTCGTGGGACACCGGTTGTTGTGCTTCGCCTTCCATCCACGCGAGTCCTTTGTGTGTAAGCTATCGAACTGGACGCATTAGTTTGACCGCCTTTGGAAGAAGCCGACTCGGTGAATTGGTCAATCCAATAAGACGTGAGATTGCTTCGGCATCTTCGGGGATGGCATATTCTGGATCGACCTTCAGTCCTTCAGTCGTGAGCAATTGGTCATAAAACATCACTTCTGTCGCCCGGAAAACTATCTTGTCATGTGGTAGCGATATTCTTTGCGACATGCATCGTTTTATGAAGGCCTGAGAGTTCCGGTCGTGCTCCGTACTCGTGTTTCCGTATATCAGAACATCATCACTGACAGGAGTTGTTCCTTCCGGTTTGTCAAGCACCTGAACTAGACGTTTATGAACAATTTTACTAGATGCTTTTAATCCGAAAGGTAAACAAGGCCATGGAATTCACCCAAAAGTGGTGCCCAACGTTGTTAGGCAGCTGGATTCTTCCCCCAGCACCAGCTGCCCGTAGGCGGAAATAGCCCAGCATTCGTAAACATCGGTTTGGTTTATTTCCAGCAAAATATCATCCAGAGTTGGTAACTTATAATGTTTCCTACGTAGTACAGCAGTCTACACACGCAAATATTACCATAATTCCTCAACATTATTGCAGCCTGAATGGTAGTCGTTTGGCCCATCCACTGGCGCTATCACTTTCAGTTTGAGCAAACGATGCGACTGGTTCTTAGTTTCATCATGGATGCTCGGTGGAACTACTCCGGCTGGTAGTGCGGCCGTTACGGCATTTTCGGCTACCAAAAAGACGAGAAACATCCGGCGTACACCTCAAAACCGGATAAAACACAAGAGATTAGTTGGGGTATCTTTAACACATGAAGAAAATCGTTATCATGAGAAGTCACAAGGTCCATTGTTTGAATGGCTTCCAATCCAAAGATTGGTGATGAGCCCCTCTCCACAACAACAAGAATCAAACACAAAGTTAGCCATTCCTCGAACTTTTCATCGGCAAGCTTGCTTCCCTTGGTATTTGCGTTTTTGTTGAATTTGATGTTCACGGTTGCGTACCGGACGGCTGAATTACTTAAGTTTCGACACAACCAATCTGTTTAGCACTGACGGATGTGCCCGACATCGCCGTCGTTCGTGTGAAATGAGAAGTTCAGTGTAAAACGCTCTTGATTCGGATGTATCCCGAGCGCCATTCAGCATTTGCTGGGCCTCTGACTCCTCCGTGGTCGGTCTGACGAAT
Source organism: Paragonimus heterotremus (assembly GCA_013368495.1). Classification (NCBI taxonomy): domain Eukaryota; kingdom Metazoa; phylum Platyhelminthes; class Trematoda; order Plagiorchiida; family Troglotrematidae; genus Paragonimus; species Paragonimus heterotremus. Next base: position 11,676 of record LUCH01006399.1, read on the forward strand.
GGTGGTTTGCGGAATGTTTATTCTTCTGAAACTTCGTGCAAGTTTTTCAGAACGCTTGGTATTTCCCTCTCCGTTGTTAATGGTATCCGCAGCAAAACAGACAGGGATATACTGCAAGCCTGGTTCGTGCTCAGCAGATTGCGTTGAGCTTCGTTCCACTTCCACGTTTAAGGTCCTTGATTCTCTGTTCCGCAGCCGCTTCACAGTTACAAATGTCAGTACACTGAACAAACGTGAACTGTCCCATTCTCAACAGTCTCTTGGACATTGCAACGTCGTGAGTGTCATGGATCACACGATCACGCATGGGACTGTCCTTCATGCACTTGCAAACTTTGCAGATCCTAGCCAGTTCCCTCAGTTTCGTCATACACTAATCAGTGGGTTCGCCTTGAAGACCGTTCCTCCGAACGAAACGGAAAAGTTCAAAGGTTTCGTTTGTCATCCCGAAGCAGTATTCTCCAAATCTACTGCTCACCGTACCGAGGTTGTTGTTGGTTTCGTCGTCATCAAAAAAAAACAAATTTGTCAGGATCTGCCTGCCAACGTCTCCAACGCGATGCCAGGACATAACCAGTTGATGTTATTTCGATCGTTAGGACGATCTGCCCGACATGGCAAAACCACCAAACTTTCGCCTCCACATTCACCATGCCCATGGCAATCGGCTGCTTCTGCTCACGTCCGGCTGCTCAGGAGGAACAATTGCAACCGCGCTCGATGAACTGCTTTGGAAGATGCATGAGGCTACTTTTGTCCTTCGACACCATGTTGCGTGCTGAGCTGCCCAGTTGAGAAAAAGTCAGAACAGAAATCTGGGCCGGCACTAAGCAATCCCAATTTATTTTGGACAAACGGCGGCTCCTTATAGACGAACAACAGTATTTACGATTGCTACTAAGCGACAGGCGTTCCCTCTTTTTATTTGGCCAGTTTGCTGCTGCGTTATTTTGCGACGTTGCATCTGGCAACTCGGTTGTTCAAAACAGATGCGCATTGAACAACAGCTGATTGCCGTCTATGAATGATTGGCGTCAGTTTGACTGTAATTCTGTCTGTAGCAGCTTGTGTGCAAACATTGATTGGCTGAACATTCTCCAGTCGAGGAACCGCTCCAGTCCAGTTTTGTTACATTTTTCATGTATGTTTGTGCATCAATCTGGCAAGGTTTTCCCAATTCAACGAATTAATTTTTGTACCCATGACAAATATAGGGGCATTCCGGGACACGACTTTCGGTGGCAAATATGAAGATAGAGCTGACCTCCCTAGACAATAATATAGCGCTCGCCCTTCCCCGACTAATCGCGACATATGAAGCGATGGCCTGCTCCAAGTTTAAGATTGAACGTGCTGCTGTCATATCGGCTGGTCGAGCTACCCGGGAAAAGCAGTGGGTTCAGAAGAAGAATCCCCGATTATCTCTTATCTCAGCGATCAAGCAAGGCGTGATTTCAATGCGCCCTTCCGTCTAGATATAACTAGGTCGCTCTTCGCAAGTAATTAACGCTGCAATTAACCGACATCTCTTCGACACTGATGTTATTTTTTCTGGCATGATGGGAACCTGCAGAGAGTTTGATAAAAATACCAACTTTAAATCTGCACACGGCAAGTCAACAGGTGTTTTACTTGACCTCTTTCCGGAAGTAAGAAAAGGGGCCTCCATGTGCAAAAAACTAGGGCGTCGAGATCAAATCAAAGATTCGGCTTCATGCTCAGCTTATTACCACTGCCTCATGGTCAACGGCACCCCCATATTTCGCTACACCTGCTCATGATCAAAACTTCATGATTACCTCTGATGTCTACTCTAAGCGGTCAGAGATTGTTCAGAATTCACACTATTACCACATGATTTTTCAACTTCGCTGAATTGTTCACCAAATTCCGATGTCCAAGTTCAATGGCCGTTGACAAAAGAGCACAACGAATATCTTTCAGTGGCAGTTGTCCGTTTCACCGGATTTGCCTTGAAGGTCGTTCAAAAAGCAATAGGGCAATTTCGGCGGGAATCCTGGACTTTCAAAGATTTTCAAGAATTTTAAAATCGGAACTTCAGGCGAAGTATCTACAGTACATAAGTTGTGATTACGCAACGTTGATGGAGAAGTAAGATGAAATGAAACAAGTGCGAAAAGTGCCAGTATTTTTGCGAAGGACACCAGTTAGCTCAGCTTCCAAGTCTGAACTATCGGACCATTACAATTTCCTAACGAAATACGTCATCTTATAGTCCACGTTTGCTTCATTTTTTCGGCGTTTTAAACATTTGGTCAAAATGGAAATATACGAACAGACAATGTTGGCATTGAATTCCAACGAAAACACTAACACATGTGATAGCGAAATCTGTATGACAATATCTCCAGCTTCTTTGTCTATGTGAAATTTATATTATTTCTCCTCGCCTGCATGATTTCAGGTCGATACTGGTCGATAAAATGTTGCTCTTAGAAATGGTTGGAAATGACGCTATCACATGGTTGTTTCCATCTTCGGTGTACTGAGAATGACGTTAGAATAGGGTATCACGTCCCAACCTATCATCGAGAACCTTCAGAAGTGAATTCTATTCAATCTGCTGCATTGTTTTAAACTAGATTGAGGTCGCGTGGCCTTCATACGGAAAGATATATGGCAACAGGTGAACTCAAGCTGCCCACCAATCACCGGGAGGTATGACTCTCGGCCAGTCACGACTCGTTGGTTAAAACGCCATGTAGCTATCGCGATACAGAAAATTATTCCAATCCATATGACAATCAACGGAACCAAAGAGGATGAATACCGTGTACCCCAAACGCCTTAAGTACAAATTTCCCATCACTTCCCGCATGTGTTTGTTCTCCAAGTTGTTCGTAGTAAACGTGATTCGGAAGGAGCAGCTGCTAGTGACAACATACACTGCATACTCAGACGCTGATCATAACTTAAGTCAGTGTGGTAGAGCAGGCACTAGTGTGAGCGCATACTGCATGCTGAGAAGTTACTCATAGCTCAAGTGAATCAGTTAAGTTCAGTTCACAGTGTGTTGTGGCTAACGGTCCGGTAGTCTTATTCCTTGCACTGCTAGGCAACAGCTTCCCGCGCTTCGATTGTACGGATCCCTTGTTAAGTTTCATCTGCCTGATACTCCTAACCCAAAAAACAGTGTCAGGCTTATACATAAAAACAAGGAAGAAGAATGAGAAGACCAGAAAACGATTTGCATTCACGCTCGTTAATAAAATGGAGACAACCGTACTGAAACGATCACGCATACGTACACACACATTTTGAAACAACCAATAATATGCACTTGGTACCTCAGCTAGATATATCACATATATGTAAGTGCGACTCTTCCGTGACACTCCGTGCAGTATTAACAGAGGCAATATTGTCCTTCCTGCAAACCGAAAATGGGGTGTGCAGACTGCGTACTCACATAACAGATTGCTGTCTTTGTGAGCAAAAAAGAGAGATAAGTTAAGAAGGCAGATCGTGTTTAAGGATAGCTCAGCTCATTTGAACCCCCTGATTACGCAGTGGAGACACATGAACAAATTGATAATGAGGTAATCTGACGTAAATTGCCGAGCAATAAGGGTGAGGGAGTAAAATCCTACAGCCCCCATCTCCCGCTGCCTCACCTAATAGGACCAACATTGTAGTCATCGGAATGGAGGCATATGTCCGTCGCACTATTTATTATATTATTTTCGGAAAAATAATAGGTTATCCTCAAATGGTTTTAACGTCACTGCTTCTCTATCTCAGCCTGAAGTCACTTTTTGGAACCTGTTAGTTACAGCCTCTGTTTTTTTTTAAAAATAGACCACTACCGTTTATAAAATATAGTTGAGTACCAGGGGTGGTGACATTTTGGTCGGTGCTATCTTGTCTTATAGTCTGCATCCGGCAATCAGTCATATCTAGGGGCTGTCATGAGCTGTCAAAAAAGGAAGGAAAAGAAAGAAACAAAGGATCGCAGGTATAAAGGGACAAAGAAAACGAAAGTTTCCGATGGATGACAGTATTCAACCAAAATTAAAGCTGCAGTTTTGCTAAGCTGAAGAGAAGGAGGTTTCGGATTCCAGAGTGAAGATGTGAGTATATAGTGTAAGCCCCTAGCTGTTTATGATCTGGACCGATTATGCCGAAAGTCCACCTCTCGAGTATCCGCACGAATGATGGTTAAGTTGCAGACCCTCTTTTCGAGCTATGTGCCACAGTGCTTATGTACGACCAAACGGTACAGAATGTCTGAACAATATTACACACAGGTTGGAGCAGCTACCAGTTTGAACACATACTCAGACCGTCTGCATAACTGAAGTGCATCAAGTGAACGCATACTGCCTACCCACACGTTGTTGATAGCCTAAGTCAATCAGGTGGAGCAGCTATTAGTGCGAATGCATACTGCATTCTGAGACGTTCTTCGTCGAACAGGTCAACAAGACTGTGTTTGCGATTTCCTTCTCTGGATAGATCAGAACCGACAACGTTTGATAAAGAATCCAAGTATACTGTACCGTTTACAACGCTTCTGTTTGATATGTGGTGTAGAACCGCTTGACGGTTGGGTATGACTTTGCCTGCGCCGAGTCGATTGTAGATACTCTTTCAGTAACTGACTGCAAATCTGAAACAGACTCAGAAACGAAACTTTCAGTCTCAGAAGATTTAACGGGCAATATAGGAGAGAACTTCAGAATCTTCATACACTTAAGACCAATAATGGATGGACTAGAATTAATAACAAAAAATGAACATGAATAAGTAGCGGACTGCACAGCTGTGAGTGAAAGTTCACATTCGCCAAGAATAGGTAAAGCATGTCTAGTAACACCCTTAACAGACATGTTGGCAGGTTTCAAGATAACAGTAGGTTCCAGCTGCTTCAAGCAAGCGACATAAATGAAAGATTCAACACTACCGGTGTCAACGATGAAGGAATGTTGGGGACCACCGTTAACAGTAAACGACTGTGTTATATAGCGCGTAGAATCAACAGAATTGGTAGAAATCGCAGTAAGAACAATGGATTGAAAGTCAGACTTCAAGTTATCATCGTCACAACTGGAATGTTTGAGAGAAGACTTTGTATTATGGCAAACGGACTGAATGTGCTTGCAACCACATAACACTCGTTCCACTGACTGGTGGGATTTGGATCAAATGTAGGATGATTAGCATTAATTGTATTTCCACTATTTACCTTTTCAGACATCCGCCTCTGCTGACCTGCTGATCATTTTACGCTGTTGTTGTTTTTGTATGAAACCATCTGTTCGTCTTTCAAAGCAGCTTTGACATCCTGATATTGCTCGCATAATGTTCTAGTTGACTGGAAAGTAGAATTCGGAGGCAGTAAAAGCTTCTGTTTTAGATCACGCAAATTTATTCCAGCAATCAAACGGTCACGGAGTTGAGTCCGTAATTAGTCTTCGAAATTACACCGAGCACCTTGAGTCTGAATTTGAAGAATAAACTGGCTGACATCCTGATTTTCTTTTTTTTCACGGTTGTATGAAATCTAGCTCGTTCGGCTGCTTCAAAGTTTACGGGTTGGACATAAGAAAGCAGCAGTTTCTTTAGGGGATCGTAAGGAAGAGAAATTGGTGAATCAGGAACTGACAAGTTTTTCACCAAGGTGTACGCGTCTTTGCCAACTACAGTGAGGAAGTGAGCGGCTTTCTTTACCGCTTCCATCTCTTTGCCTGTGAGAAACCATATTTCGAAGCGTTCAAAATAATCCTCGATTTCCCTCGAAGAATTATGGATATTGAGAATTTCAAGTGGATAGGAATCCATCATAAAAATTTACAGAAATCTGCGACGCCAACTGTGATAATTAGGAATACGTAATAGTAATAAGAAATGCACTTAGCTCAAACCCAGAGCTAGCTTCTAGCATTCGCTTAGAACAAGTAAAACAGGTTCAGTGATGCTGTTAACATACATATTAACAGGTTTCAGAATTTTGAATTTGGTGAACAATTCAGCGGAGTTGAAAAATCATGTGGTAATAGTTTGAATTCCGAACAATCTCTGACCGCTTAAAGTATACATCAGGGGTAATCATGGAATTTTCATCATGAATAGGTGTAGCGAAATATGGATATGTTGTTGACCATGAGGCAGTGGTAATAGGCTGAGCTTGAAGCCGAATCTTTGATTTGATCTCGAACATATGATAACGTCACTTCCAACCATTTCTAAGAGCAACATTTTATCGACCAGTATCGACCTGAAATCATGCAGGCGAGGAGAAATAATATAAATTTCACATAGACAAAGAAGCTGGAGATATTGTCATACAGATTTCGCTATCACATGTGTTAGTGTTTTCGTTGGAATTCAATGCCAACATTGTCTGTTCGTATATTTCCATTTTGACCAAATGTTTAAAACGCCGAAAAAATGAAACACTCGCTGGCTATCTGGGCTATACTCTGTGGCCACCTAGACATACGTGGAGCGGTGATCCTCCAAATTAAGGGTTTCAACAACAGTCCTGTATAAGGACTGAACGAGAAACAAGCGCGTGCCAAACTTCCATTAAGCCGTGCTCACGTCTCACACAAGCAATAACTAATACTGTTGTTACAACGCAGCAACACGCTCCGTCACTGATTGAAGTTCATCTCTTGGCACCTGCTGGTTTCGGTGGCACATCACACAACTCCCCTTTTCGGCCACCACCGTCGCCGGTGCTTCAAACCCGGCTGGTGCTCACGTTGCCATAAAAAATGTTTCTCTGTAAGCCCTTCGCCCAATTGCTTGGAACTTCTTTTTTATATTGACACTTTTTTTCCTGATCCTTTTACTTTCCATCCCGGTATCTCTTTTTTCACGGCACTCCTTTTATTATGGTGGAATCTCTTTTATCCTGACAATCCTTTTCTGATCTTGTCAGGGTCGCCAAAATTGAAGCAAACAACCAGAAGAGCAGACAAAGATAGTGTCCAAAGATGTATTACGCAACACCCAGAGGTACTAGACTAACCAAAAGGATCGAGGTGCAAATGTACAACAGAGTTGCTTTTAAATGCAACCGTCTTCATTGCTTGTCCGACTGTCCATTGACTCAGGATCCTCGTGCACGACGTTGGCTTAGCGGTCGGAAAGGTGAACGAGGCAGTCATGCAATAATCTCAACTTCAAACTCAATCCGTGCGCATTAACTAGTTTCAATCGCTCGTTGCAATTTTGCCTTTCGGACGACACGCAGTGCATATCCCGTGAAACGGATAATTTCCTTTTCAACATCTGACCATTCCTGTCAACAAAACAGCATCGACTGTGTGTGATTGCCTCACCTTCTTCTCTGTCTAATGGCGGGGCAGAGCGCTTTGTAACCGGAACTTAAAGAAGCCTAATTGGAAGAAACGGCCGTGGAAATGTTGGAAACAACTCCAGTGAGCTACCCTTCAGAACCAGACTGACAAACGCTTGACAGGCGACCTCTGATTGACGCTTCTGCTGAACGGAAAATCCCATTTTGTCTTGACCCCCTTTGCCTAGCTGCAGGTGCTACAAGGTTCTAAGCGAAAACCTTAGAAAGTATGTTCGACCAACTGCATGGGGTTGAACGTCCGTGAATTAATATTGACCAAACTCCCTTAGACCGGGATCGTTGCAAAAATTTTGACAAATGCTCACTGAGTCGAATTCGTAGAAAGTAGGGCGACGTAATTTTCGGGGTCTAAGTCGGAACTTACCTCTGAATACGTCACGCTAACTCACTTCAACTTGCGGGTTTTACCAATGGATCAACAGCCGAGAACAAAGTACTTTTTGAGGTCTTGAGAGCAATGTGTTGCCTCCTTCAGCCGGAACCTGAAACAATCACAACCAAAACACTAGTCCCATCAAATAATAACTTTTTCGGGGAATGGAATGTTGGAGTATGGTAATCAGTGACAAATCAGCAAGGTAATCACCGGCTTTCGTCGTAGGATTAGCGTGCCCAAAGTGTAGGCCTTAGATATGAGATAAACCCAGACGGATAAACAAGATTTCGCCGAAGGAGTTCTAATACCTTAAGTCGTTACGGAGATGTGAATCAGCATGGGGTTCATATAGATCTTTGCACGTCCACGCAATCACAGTGTCATTTAGCTCTATAGTACAATCCAGGTCCTTGTGAGAAACTGGTTAGTATTCAGCTCCCAGATATTTTGAAGCGTCTAGGAGCTCAATACACCGCCCATCCGGAGTCTGTCCAGTCCATGATTTTATTGGCTCTTTCATTTCGGTGTTTGGGGCCAATCGGAAGAGGACCTTATTCGTTTTATTCGTTCACTTTTGTTCGCATCGGTTATTCGCGTTCGTGTCCGACAGGATTAGGTTAAAACAGTATTGGACAGGTGGGTATGCGGTAGACTCTCGTCCGCTAACAATTAAAAACGCCTTTCCTTAAGAGTAATCGTAGTGTAGTCCCAAAAGACATCGAACTAGAGAACGCCGTGGGGTTTGCAAACAGACCCTATATTTACAGATACGTCTGGAATTGCGATAAGCAGTTAAATCTTGCCCAATCTGGGACCAATGGTAGCAACCAGGAGAAGGAAGAACAGGAACGCGAGATCGGCTACAGCCCACCCGGCGGTTCTCAAAATCGCCCCAAGCGAAAAGTTTGTGGAATCTCTGAGTGCAGGAAACAACGTTTGAATAGGTTTGGGTTAAACAGCCTTGAAGAGTGGATTAGTAATTGAGTCATTGGAAAAAGAGCAAGCATTGGCTACGTGCAGCTAGTCGCATGACTGAATAGAATGTCGCCGAGTTCATGTCAGGCTTCCCATGGCACTTATAACCAAAACCTTGCATACAGAACAAAAAACGGGAAGACAAGGTTTCAGGTGGGATCCTTAGAAAAATCACACCATAACTGGTCACTACACAGCTGTAACGATGTGAGGTCACCAGAACACAACGTTGCTCTGAAAGTAGAGACCACAATACATAGAAGTACTGGCTGTCCGGTGAGTCATTCATAAAAATTAACCAGTCTAGACCCCAAACAGCGTCAACCAACTTCACAAGGGCTAACAAGCCTGGAATCTTGCGTTCTCGAGTGGTCCTAGTTTTGTATGGTGTCTGACAAACTGACCGTTTTTCCAAGTAAACAAAATGCATTTCAAACGATATACGGCGTTTATGTCATCGTGAAGCTCTGGTTCGTGCACCCAAAGTTTCCTCGGCTTTATGTTAACGCAAATCGGAAATCGTATCGAGAAAACGGCCAGGTTGCGAGCAAATTTTACGTTTTGGTTCACTCGCCGTTCACAAACAGACTTCAGTGCAACATGTTAAAACACTAGTGTTGTATGACAGGCAGTTTCGTTGTGAGCAGTATACTACTCACGAGTAGCATATTACCCACAGGCAACATTCAAGAACAAATGAGCAGGCGCCGAACGCCAGGAAGACAGTGGGCAAGAACAAACTATCGGAATAGTGTATACGCTCTATGGCAGAAGTTTCACCAAGGGGAATGGCAACCTACTAACACCCAATATATGTGCATGTGTGTATGACGCGCAAATGGGTGTACGTGTATGTGGTTTGCTTTTTGACATGACCCATGCAGAAGTTTGCGCAATAAACGAATTCTCACGCCAAGCGCCTTTTGCTTCTCTTATCAGATGTGCCGATGCACTAGCTCCGTTGTGTCCTACTCAACGCGAACTTCATCATCGGCTCCTGTCACATTTCCCAGGTCGAACTTTGGAGAGCATTCGGACTCCTCTGTATGAGCTGATTTGACAGAGGAATACTGTTCCCACTGCCAATCCAACCACTGTCTCACAGATTAACACGACATCGGACATTGGGTCCCAAGCCGCTGACCACTCTGAGTGGTTTACTTGTTTGATCCAAACAGTGATTACCCAACTGCAGTCCAGCAACGAGGCTTTCCTTCACAGTGATGAGCTACTAGCTATTGCCCGTGGTCTTTAGCCAGGTATCTTCACAATGGTACACGCTAGGTTGCTGCTGTACATGCACGCTTCACTAGTTTTTCCTGACACTTGGCGATTTGTCACTGGACGACGTGGTCATGTTCACGTCGGAACCCGCCTGACTACGAAACAGTTACGGGAGGCTAACTATGCAGCGATCCAAACGCTGTACCACCAGCGTAAGAAAGACGCTGCGTTTGTATTTTTTTCTGACAACTGGAGGACTGCCTATAAGATGAACCGCGGCCTCCCAGATAATTCCAACGAATACTGGTCCGAGGTACTATCGGCTCATGCACACCGTGACGAGCGACCATCTTGCACAATTCTGCCCCCGGACTGGTCTCTGGTTGACCCGATTACGGGAGAAGTGTCACGCACTTTGAAGCATATGGGAAATACCGCTCCAGGTTTGGACAAATTGTTGCCCAAACATTTGAAGCGTATGAAAGCTGATACCTTGACTGGATATTTCAAACAGTTCCTGCTAACCCAAGGTTGTTCAGTCCACTTGTGGCGCTCCCGCATCACGCCTGTACCCAAAGTAAACAATCCTTAATCTCCCCTCGAGCTCAGACCCATCGCCTTATCTCCAAAGTTGATACGTTGTTTTCACAAGATATTGGCCGATCGTTGGCATTCGCGCTTGCAACTGCCCGCCCTCCAGTTTGCATTCCTACATCTTGACGGTTGCCTTGAAGCGACCTCCTTGCATCGCGCGTCGCTTCGGAACTCATGTACCACGTCTTCTAGTCTGTGTGCGGTTTTTACCGACGTGTCCAAAGGATTCAATTCTATCTCACAAGATTCGATTATCAAATCGGCCCGAGCCTTCGGTGCCCCCCATCTCTGACGCATTGCATTGCCGACTCCTACAGGAATGCTTCCGTCAATCTTACTGGTTCCTCTCTCCGATCCCAGCACGGTGTTTGCCAGGGTGACCCACTGTCCCCGCTTCTGTTCATTACGGCAATGGATGAGGCGTTGGCACTATCTGGACCGGAACTTGATTACCAGTTCCACGACACGCTGGTTAGCGGTTCCGCCTACGCCGACGATCTGATCCTCCTAGCTGAGAATCCTACGCGTCTCTCCGTGAAGCTTGCAGCCACCGCTAGAATTATCCGCACTGAAGATCAACACACAGAGGACTAAACTCATGGTCATCTGCGGTGACCATAAACATAACGCAACTGCCACCTCCGATGAGTCTATCCACTTCGGCCCGGACATTATCCACTCACTAAGCGCCTTTGACACGGTGATCTATCTCGGTATCCCGTTCGCCTGGAAGGGCAAAGCATTCATTACTCACCATCTGCAACTTCGTACGATGCTGGATGAAACTACCAAAGCGCCCCTGAAGCCAAACCAACGTCTTGAACTCCTGAGACAATATTAGATATCGAAGATGAATCACTCACTGGTGGTGAGCTGGGTCCACCGCAACACGCTCAACGCCTAGGACTGTACGATTCACCAGTGGCTCCGCCTTCCTAAAGATACACCAATCAGCTACATCCATATCCCAATTAGTTTAGGCGGCTTGAGCGTCCCGAGTTTGTCTACCACTATTCCCATCTCGTGCAAATCTCTAGTGGAGAGACTTCTCTCCAGTCAATGTCCAGTTCTGCGGAATGTGGTCAGAGATAATTCATTTGGCCTTATCTTGTAGGAAATGAACATCCCAGTACGCGTTCAGGATGTAGTGGTGGCGAACAAGGAGGAAGCCCATGCGGTGTGGATGGATAAACTCTACCATTCGCTTGACGGCCCTGGTCTTCAGGGATTTTCAAGCTCTCCACTCTCCAACCATTGGCTGTTTAACCCATATGGCATCTTTCCCAGAATCTTTATTCCTGCCATCCAGCTGTTGGGGACTAGTCCGAAATTCACGAGGTGGTCGAAGCGACCACTCGGTTCTATACCGTGGCAACTGCGGTCAACCGGAAAGCCTCGCTCACATTCTACAATCATGCTGGATCACCCATGACGCGCGTTGTGCCCGACAAAACTGCGTGGCCAACGACCTGGCGAAACGACTGCGCAAGTTATGCCTTACAGTCTTCGAGGAGCTGCGAGGGCCGACAGCAAGCTCGTTCATCAAACCCGATGTTATCGTGGTCCATGACGGCGCTGCTGTAGTGCTTGACGTCAGTATAGTGGCTGTGTTGTAACTTGATAAACGGCCTTCGAGCGCGTAAAACAGACAACGAAATAACGGTTAGTGGAACGGTAGATAACGGAACGACGTTCAACGGTTCTGAACGACGGACTACGAAGTATGCGAGATTAATACGAATCTTCCCGGCCAACCCAATCACTTGAGGCTAACGAACGAACACAGAGAAAAGACTGGCCTCCGGACAGAGCTATTTGATGTCACTCAATCCGAAGACAAGACGGTCACAAAATGAACCACATTTGAAGGGTTTGTGACCAATGAGAAAACAAGGACAGAAGTGGACCAGACAAAGATCCAGACAGCACCTTGAGGTCCCAATTAAAAGGACGTGCGTGTGTGGGGGGCGCCAAACATTGGCACAAAGGTTGAGAACGCACGTGATGGGTGAAGTGACACACGACCGTGTCGACTATGAAGGTCACTACAATCAGTAGTGAGTTAGGCCATTGCGATGGCAAATAAGACGATATTTTCGGGAAATTGATTTCTTCCCCGACAGAATGACTACCGAAGCCAATTTGCCTGGACAGACAAGATTGCAAAATACTGGACCGACTTTTACAATGCCGCCATTCAATCTGTTCTCCATACTATGGGCTGTGATGTGAACTCCGTTTCTCACTCACCTGCGATCATCTCTTTTCGCGGTATTATACTCCCCTTTTCAAGTAACGCTATTCTTCGACTGAGGCTGCACTACTACGCAGTCACGGATTTATGTCTACTGACTGTTCTATGTTCCCTAAAAACTTACGACACATTTATGCGGGAAACCTGACGTGAATTGTTGCCACCTCTCTAACAGTTGTCTCATTATAAAGGACATTTTCTGTCCCGATGCATGAGCCTTGACTATGATAGGACTTTTGCGCCCTGAAGAGCATTTTGGATTTTGTGAATACTGACGGTTTACCTATTTTCTTTTTTGTCATTTTTCGTGTATTTTCATTTAAATTCTAAACCCGTTTGCTATATACAGCACAGATAACTTCATTTGATGATTTGCTCATTAACGCTTGCTATCCTTGTGAGAGGACTTGTCATTTGTTCAGTGTTGCTAACTACGCAGCGTCTCACATTTGACGGACAGCCTGTTTTCACATTCACCTTTTCACGTATCTGTTGATTATTCTTGGTGTCACCGTTTGTCCTCTCCTTGAACGAGGCTGTGTATATTGCTCTTTAAAATAAACGATAAAGAGAGATAGTTAAAAATCCATACAGGTTGAAAGGAAATGACGACACACGGTTTGAACATTCATATAAATCAGACAGTAGTAAGAAGAAAGTGCATCGGTTTACACTGATTAAAAAGATAACGCAATATTTATGAAGTAAATATAAGGATGGTTCATCAGTTGTCACGTTGTAAGAAAAAATACGACGTTCCAATAATTCCAGTTTGGAGGAAATTCGAAAGTGAACAGTAATCAAAAGGCATCAGTTGCATTCTCACCGATATAGCGAAAGGCTAGTCAGCAACCGTTTCTGGGCGCACAGATTAGTATTCAGCCAATGTATTGGGACAGCATCCGCGATATTGAGCCTGCCTTAATTTTAATCTGAAGAGCGTTCCTAAGGCAATCCTTGGGTTCACTGAGTGCTCGACCTATACAAGGTGCTTTGTAATGGCAAAGACGGCACAACCAGCCCCGAAGTCAAAATCCATTTCGACATGTGTTCGTTAACGCGTGTGCCGAGGTGCCCCCTAGTTCTGCCGACGTACTTACCCCACCGACACAATCAAACGCGCATACAATATTGAACTGGCGAAAAGATGCACGACGTTTGTTAATCCCGGATGTCCAGTGGTTGTTCGAGCAACGCTTAGTCTGCTCGCAACACCTGTTGATAGACTGAATACAGAATGGTCGCGTATGTAAGCAACGGACGTCTATGAATTCCGAGCCCGCTGGGAAACCAATTTGAATCCAAAAAGAAGGGCGGTCGTATTGGCGAGTTTCTTATTGATAAGACGCTAAGAAACAACAGGTTAGTATAAACCAAGTACACGGAAGAGAGCGAAAAACCTCGATATTGAATCCACCAAAAATATAAACTCAGAGAACAACGATTCACGTTACTGTGATCAAATGCAACGGTTGCGTAATGGTGGAGCTGTCAAACGCAAATGAAACCAGGTTATGTATAAACACAAGTCCTAGGTACACTTAGAACACGGGTATTTCCATCCAAGTAGACCAGTCGGGCAGTGCCGTGTGTGCGCCTGAGTGTTGCATCTAAAAGGCGTTTCAACAGGGCTGAAGCATTATCGCCTTTGAAAGGAAGAGTTAAGTTGACAGGCTTTCGAGGAACAGTGATAGGTGCGACCCACGTTGATTGTGGTTATGAATGCTGTTAGATAAAACTTGTGGAGTAACCAGTTTTTACCAGTCCCGTGCAGTAATATCATTTCATTTTCTAACTTGTCCTCCATCACAGTACGTCGAGCTATGTGAAATGAAGCTCCAACGGGACCAAATTTGTATGTAATTGGTGTGAAGCTCTTAAAATACAGCTTTTGTCCTGTCCGCATGGACGTGTGTTATACACAACAAGACGTCTGAGAGTGAAAGTTCCAGTTTTGTTTGAATTCAGGGGTGGAAGTCAGTTCGTTTTGTTGGTTTCTAAACGGCTAGCGGAAAACTGTTACTTGCCAAGGGTCGTCAAATGCAGCAAAAATATCGTGTACGTTTCGTTTATATATATATGTAGATATATATATCATAGTCTGCCAAATACAACTTTTGCAACCATCTGTCTGCGCGTTTTGTGGCCCTAGGCTTTACTCGTTTTGTTGTATTGATATACCGTTCGAGGTGTACGTAGTGGCTCGGAGGCAATGTCTAAGTGGGAATGGACGCAAGTGGCAAACATCCTGGCCTGGAAGATGGCCAGGCAGACTCAGGTTATGCGTTCCTCTTAGCACAATCTTGCTATAGACAGTAAATTGACAGAGATCACTAATAACGGTGGTCTCCAAATCACTCTTCTGGTTATCACCTACAACTTGGTGCCACTCAACAAACGACTAATGTCCGCCTGATTTCCAGATTGTAAGACCTTGCAGTTAATGGTGCCGAACAGTAAAGCTTTATGTCCGGCCCAGAGCAACAGAGTAGCTGAACCATCTTGTAATGTGTGTTGAAAATTATTCCCATATCATCCGCATACAGTAGTATGCAGGGCTTACTCTGTCGGGCACTTTGTTACTGGATAACAGACATCGGAGTTCAAAAGCGGACTCCTGATAAAGGCTGTCTGAAGGAGTCACGCTAAATGAATGTACGCTGGTGTCACGGACCTGGGAAGAACATTTCCACAAATGGTCTTGAAATCACCCAAAGCTTTTCAAACGTAATACCGTGTTTTATGCAATCGAATGCCCTTGAGTTATCAAGGAAAACCGTATCCACGGGTGCAGTATCGTTCACGGTAATCATTCACCGATCGGTCGTTCCGATGAGGTTTGTCTGGCACGACGCCCTTTTTAGAAAACTGCACGGAGACTTATGTAGAAGCCTCTCAAACTTTAGGAGGTTTTTTATGATGTCGTCAGTCGAGTTGTGCATAATACTGGAAATCACCGACAACGATAAAACTGGGAAGTAGTTCCGAGAGGACACACAACCTCCTGGTGTGATTAGTAGAGAAAAAGTTCACATTCCGCTTCACCTTCAAAGACAAAATAGACAATGTGATTGATGGCTGAGACGGGAAGTGCGCATAATTTTGAGCATAATTTTGGTGCGACTTCAGCAGAACCAGAGAACATTCTCAACATAAGATTCAACGGTTGACGTCCCATACGCACGGTGCCAAAGCTTAAGTACCAAGGCGTTGCTCGGTACAGTATGCGAAGAGGGCAGATTATGGGCCGTTGATCTTTTCTGATTGCGCACAGCAAAATGCTATGTTGTAGTGTTCAGCTAAAGTGCGTGGCGCCCCCTCATAGTTATCGGTGAACTGTTCATCCCACTTTAGAATCTGTGAAATTCTTATCTTGGCTTTGGCACAAGAGATACATGGTATATAGGACATTTAACGGACCTCAAAAGTCTTTTCGTCTGACTCCATGTCGTTCCTTTCTGTGACCCACCGTAGTTAGTCCCTTGTCGCTTTCAGTCCCCTAGCGAGCATCCAATATATCAAATTCAACAGTTCCTTCCCCCGACTTACTGATTTTCACCCATATACTTATACACTCGTTGTTATCGGTCAGTCACTCTCTCCCCAACCTCTGTGAATACGGCTTTCTCATTGGCTGCCGCGACAGGCACTAACCAGTCGATCTTCTTGACAGCCAGGTTCCTAGTCACATGTCATATAGATTCGATCACACTCTGTTGTATTGCTAACAACTTCGTTGGTCCTTGTTTGCCTGTCGGCTGCTTGTGCTGCTTGTGGTTATATTTGGACCCTTGGGGATCAAATGAGGTCAGTCGTTGTGCTGTGCCTAGCGAACACCAAACAACTATGATCCGTTTCTTCCGGTTGATCACATTGCTTGTATTAATTATGCCACGTCGACACCGATTTAATTTGACCTGACAATCGGTGTCTTTGATTATACGCGCTTTGTTGAATATACATGTGGTAAACTGTTTCACGGGTTTCACGAGCTTTGCAGATCCAGGAAAGTCCTCGACTTGTTAATGATCTGTCTCTGGGTGATACAGAACGATGATCTTGGCCAGGGACAATCTTGGCCTGAATAAGATCGTCACAAAGTTGTCAGACAGGAGCATAAGCACACAGTTCATGAGCGAATCAGTACAGAGAGGAAACGGTACAGTGGAAGCATCTAGTCGTCTAAGTCAGACTATTGCAAGCACGCACGACACATGCATACGCCCACAGGACATGTAACAGGATGTACAGACAGACACCCCTTGAGCGCAGTACGCGAAACAGCACTTCACAACATGTCAGCCATACTGATTTCTGTAGTTCCTCCTCTACTGATTAGCCCTCCCAAATGAAAATATTTGGCATGGCAGGCGGACTAAAATATCTGAGGTTTCCCTGAGATATTTGTACAATATTCTCTGAAATATCTCAAGAGTCGGGACTGAGACAACTACTTCTAGCAGGTTATTCCGAAGGAGAACCACTCGGGACAGAGCTGATGGTAGTTTTAATGCCGAGGGCAGAGACTACTGACTCTTGAACTTGATTGTTAATTTCTGAATATGATCGATAAGCAAGAGTGGTTGTGGTTACTTAACACTTTGTGGGCTAGTATGGAATCTCCTCTCATCCTTCGAATTACTAGGTTAAACAGAATCAAGCTTTGAAGCCTACTCCGATAACTCAAGCACCGGAGGCCCCTCACCCGCCTTGTAGCCCCGCGCTGAATGTGGTCAAGCAATAAGACATCTTCACGGTGATACGGAGAACAGACAGTAACAGATTCTCCTAGTAGAGGGCAAACACTGGTCAAGGAAATGTGAACGAGGATTGTCGGGGTTAGGCAGCCCAGGCCATGGTTAATGAGTTTAGAGATGCCAGTGACTTTTGTGTGCCATCATCTTGCAGTTGATGGACAGATTAGATCGTGAGTGGCCATCCACCATATGCCTGCCAAATGATCAAATGCACAAAATCTGACAGGATCAGACGGTACGAGGTCGCACTGTTATGACGAAGCCTCAAGACCTTACACTCTGCTGCATTCAACAGTATTTTGTTTAGCCTACACCAGTTGCAAAATGTGATTATAGGCTGGATTCACTGGAGTGGTCACGAATGAATCTCCGAAAATTTGTGTCGTCAGCCTACAATACAGTGCTCAAAGATAAGAGCGATGATAATTCATTGACGTATTTGGCGAACAGTAATGGCCCGAAAGTTGACTCTTGCGGCACACTACACGGGGCGTTTTGGATTGTGGAATAAGCGTCAATAATTCGGACAGAGAAGGTACGTCCATTCAGATACGCCACCAACCGCCGTAGTACTTTCCCTCAAATTCTTTACCATTGCAGTATTGAAAGCAACATGCTGTGCTTTGCCTTGTCGACGGCTTTTGAGTAGTCTAGCAGAATGGTATCCAGTTGGCTCCCAGAATCAACTGCTTTAGTCCTAAGCTCATGAACAGTTATCAGGTTGGAAGTGCACGAGTGAGGCCGTGCTGTTGAAAGGTTACAATTCCGTGACTATTGAGGTATTGTCGGACGGCATCTTGAAAAGCGCTTTCCGTTATCTATCAGCAGATATTGAAGGCAGAAGTGGGTCTGTAGTTGAAGGCCAAATTGCGCGCACCGCTCTTGCGGGGCGGCGTCAGTTCACATTACTTTCAGCCAGCTCGTAGCTTACTCTCCTCGAAAGACACCAGAAACAAGTCACCCACGACTGCAGCTAGGCTATTTGTAAAATCTTCCGACATTCTTGGTGGTATGTTGCCAAAATCCTGAGACTTACCACGTTTCAGTTTTCTAAGCTCCGCAACAACGGTTATAAGACTGAGGTCGTTGAGGACAAGGAGAACACTATACATAAGGGTTCCGGGCAATTATCCGTCTCACGGGATTCGCCTTGAAGGTCGTTCAAAAGGCAAAACGGTCCTTTTGGCGCGAATCCTCGATTTTTAAATATTTTTTTGAAATTTTAAAATCGAAATTTCAGGCAAAGTACGTACAATACATTAATTGTAAATAAGTATCGTTGATAGAAAAATTAGAATACATCGAATAAGTTCAAAAAACGTTGGCTTGGTGATGAAAAATTTTCCTCCCATTTTCGCGAAAATATCCCGTTATCAGCTTTATCTCAGTTTCTCAAGTTTTATAAATCCCTGTTATTACAATTCCTTTTTACGCTCGTATTTCCGCTTTTTTTGTCAAGCTACCAATCCGGTGCGATCGTAGTGGAAAAAGGGTCGTGTCCAAAGCGAAAGCGTTTTCCACGCCGTTTTTTTAGCCAATCACAGAAAGGGGTTGTACAGACCAATAGCAGTTCGATAAAATGCACTCTCAGATCAGCTGTTCTTACTAGTATTTG